>PVHX01017443.1:0-25205 GCA_004024805.1 Geosciurus inauris | reverse complement strand
GACAAATTTGGATTGTGGGGTATTTGTAAAGGGTAACAGTGCTTCTTTTTAGCTAATTTAAAATCAAATTAACACCTTCCCCTGCCCTTTTTTGGTGCTGGGGATTGAACCCAGGGTCTGGTGCATGCTAAGTATGCTTTTGTACTGCTGAACAGTGCCTCTAGCCCCAACCCAGTTTTTACAGTGATTATAATTCAGAGTTTATTCTCACACAATTAGGTCAGTAATATTTGTCTGCCAGAATATGAGTATTCTGCCCGGGTAAGTTACATATATCTCTTGATTTTGCCATCAGTCCTGCAGAAAAAATGCTATCTCTATGTTACTGATGAAGAAACCAAGGCTTGGAAACACATCATCCAACTAGAAGGTGGCAGATTTAAGTCTGTATGTCTCAAAAACATTTTCCTGATATGCTGACACTTCGAGCAAGTATGTGTCATATTTTCTTCCCCCAAATGATCAAGAACAAAGAGTAAAGCAAAGTGGGCCTTGAACAGCCACAACTGGCATTATAATCTTAATGCATTTTTGTTTCAGGGCAGCACCTCACATTCTTTCAGCATTGTATATTGTATGGTTTCCTTGGTTTTTTGTTTCTTCCCCAGATTAAAAATAGGAAATATATAGCTAGGTATGATGGCACACGCCTATAATCCCAGCACTCTGGGAGGCTGAGACAGGAGAATTGCGAGTTCAAAGCCAGCCTCAGCAATGGCGAGGCGCTAAGCAACTCAGTTGAGATCCTGTCTCTACATAAAACACAAAATAGGGCTGGGGATGTGGTTCAGTGGTCGAGTACCCCTGAGTTCAATCCCTGGTACCAAAGAAAAATAGCAAGTATGGGGAAGAGGTATGCTGTTAAAGATGAGCTGATAGTCTGGCAAAAAAGCACATACAGAACATTGAGAATTTGGACAGTTACTGTATTGTGAAACAGCAGTTTATATTCATACCAGTAATTCATCATTATCAAAAAGTTTCATTCCTCAGGGTGGAAAGCAATTTTGGTGCTCACATAGGGGTAAACCTGAATTAACTAGAGTCCACTGATGTGAAACTCTTGACTTTTGGATGATGTTGAGAAAACGAGAAGCTATTGAACGTTGTTGGCCATGCTGGGTTGGTTTTCAAATCATTAAATTACCTATTTAAGGTACATTAGAATTTTGACTCTTGTGGCTGATTTGAGGAAAATTTTAGTAGTTTTCAACTCTTCTGACCTGTTGGTTGTTACATTGTAAGTTGTCAGTGCAAGCCCAGAGTAGGACATGGATATTTGTAGGAAATATGGAGGTTTAGAGGCCCATTCTATCATGTGTCTTTCATCTTGAGTTAATGTTGGTCATTGTAGACTTAAAGACTTAAATAGCTAGGCAGTTTAACGGAAGTTACAAAAATCCTTTATGGTTTTGGTTATTCTTGAAATAGTTGAAAATATTTTGCATAATTTGTCGAATTAAGTTTTTTATTTCTGCGTAGGAGGAGTGTCAGTGGGCTTCCTCTGTCTAAAGCAGTGTTGAGATTTTCTAAAATTATTGATATTTTTCCACATCAATACTAGTTAGCTTCCAGTTCTTATTTTGTTATTGTCTATTAAGCATGTAGTGGATAAAACAACATGGATGTTAAATTCAAATGTTAGAGATAAAATTTCTAGAAATTTTGAAGCCAGTGTAAACTGGCTATTTCCATCTACTTTGTCCTTTTTAGGGAACTGAACAGAAATTTAAAGATCTTTGAAGTATGTGCTGAATTTTGACCTTTCTACAAACACCATTTAGATGATAAAACATTTTTTTAATATATATTTTTTAGTTGCAGGTGGACACAATACTTCTTATTTTTATTTTTTTTAATGTGGTCTGAGGATTGAACCCAGTGCCTTATGAGCGCTCTACCACTGAGCCACAACCCCAGCCCCAATAAAACATTCTTTACTCAGTCATATTTGGATTAAAGTTTTCTAAAATACAGTTTATTTGGAAAAGTGTCTAGCATAGTATAATATTAAGATTTATTTTTGTTTCAGGTGGAATGATGGCAGAATTTATAAAATTGTTAATCTCTTGGTTTTTGCTTATTCCAGATTTTGGGTAACGTTTTCAGAACACATCAATATTGCACTTCTATTTTGGGAGTAGTTCTAATACCTGAATTAATTGACATTGATTTTTGGAAAAATTTTATAAGAACTGAACTACATAAGGTAGTCAGATTATACACAGTTTCTCTTTGTATAGTACTATTAAGTATAGCTGTATCCTGTCACCATTTTTAATATTTTCTGACATTGAGCAGGAAGTGCCATTAGCCCATATTTCAAGCCTCAGGTGTTTCTTAGAACTAAGAGTCCCATAAGGTTGGAGGATCCTCATAGTGCTCAGTGATGTTAATTGTCAGCAGCTCTAATTCTGTGAGAGGGTGATTTCAAAGTTCTGGTCTTTTAGGACTTTGATTTCTTGAGGTTTTTTGGGGGGGGCGAGGGTAAGAATTGAACAAGGTAATGTGTGCATGGTGTCTGAAAACAGTGTTGCTGCATAGTAAAATGATATTAATATAAACGATTTTTGAATTGTGCACTATAGGGTCTTATTTCTCTGCATCTGTGGATATCAGATCTTATCTGTCTGTGTCATGGTACTCGTGAATGATCATCTTTTGATTCTTGGGTGATTTTCTTTTATTCATGTCTTATCCAGTCTGGTCTGCTGCCTAAAACTAGGACCTCTTTATTCCAGTTCCTTTCAGATGACTTGCCAAAGACAAGGCATATTTTAGTTTCTGACTAAGCACTTGAAATTACTCAGGCCAAGTGAGTACTTGTATTTTGACTTCCTGCTTCAGAGTCAACTTTAAAACTTTTTATTACAGTATAGCACAGAAGAATGTATACAACATAAATGCACAGCTCCATGTATTAGCACAAAGGTCAAGAATGTAGAACATTACCAACTCCCAAGACATCACCTTGTGATCTTATAAAACCTCCTCCTAAAGGTAACCACTCTTTTCTCTTTGACACCATGAATTTTGCTCCCTCCTCCCTTTTTTCACCTTTATGAAATCACACAGTTGATTTTCACTTGTTGATTGGCATCTTTTACTCTGCATTTAGGTATCCATGATGACATATGGCTATAGTTCTTTTGTTGTTATTGTGTGTCATTTTTATATTAAATGAGTATACCATAATTTATTGTACAATTGAGGGATAGTTGAGTTGTTTTCGATTTTTGCGTAATACAAGTTATCCTGGTTTTAACATCCTTGACTGTGGTTTTTGGTGTGTTTGTGGACATGTAATTTGTTAGATAAATAGGGGAATTGTTGAGTCACAGGGTAAGCATATCTTCAGCTTCTAGTGTACAATGTTTTTCTAAAGTGCACTAACTCAATCTGCATAACCTGCAGAGTCCAGTTGTTTCACATACTCTGCAATACTCCATCACATTCTTAAATTGAACCACTTGTGGATGGGTCACTGGTTTTAATTATTATTTTTTTGGTACTGGGGATTGAACTCAGGGGTACTCGACCACTGAGCCACATCCCCAGCCCTATTTTGTGTTTTATGTAGAGACAGGGTCTCACTGAGTTGCTTTAGCACCTTGCCATTGCTGAGGCTGGCTTTGAACTCACGATTCTCCTGTCTCAGCCTCCCTAAGTGCTGGGATTACAGAATTGAGCCACCGCGCCCAGCTACTGGTTTTAATTTTAAGTTTATCTGACTATTAATGAGAAAGAACATCTTTTCTTATATTTTATATTGGCTCTTTTTTGATAATGTTTCTTTTGCAGTCTCTTGACTGTTTTTCACTTGGGTTGTTTCTTGCTGATTTGGAGATTCTCCTATGAAATATGGATTTGAGCTGTTGCTTTATTTGTGTTGTATATATTTTTTTCTCTTTGTGAATTACCTTTTACTCTGTAGTAATAATGCAATTTATTATGCTTTTTTGTTTTTTAATGGTTAGATCTTTCCATTGTCTTACTTAGGAAATCTTTTCCAGTTGGATCACACTGTGGATTTATAGTTATTTTTTAGTACTGTTTTAATGTGGTAAGAGTACATACTTGGTAAGATTTTTTTTTGTGTGTGTATGGTGCTTGGGGATTGAACCCAGGGCCCTGTGTATGCCAGGCAAGCACTCTACCAACTGACCTATATCTCTAACCCTTTGATAAGATTTTAATCTTTTGAAGTACGTAGATTTATTTTATGGTTTCACATATGATCTAATTTTGTAAGTGTACTTCAAAAAAATGCTTATTTTGTAGTTCTTGGGTGTAGTATTCTAGTTATGCCAATTAGGTCATTTGTTACTATTTATATCTTTTCTATTCTTACTAATTTTTTCCCATTGTAATCTCTCAATTACTGAGATAAATGTATTAAAATCTCCTGAGTGGATTTGTCTGTTTTTCTTTGTAGTTCTGTTTACTTTTGCTTTCTGTATTTTCAAGCTATAATATGAAGTGTGTTTAAAGTTTTTAATCATCTTGTTAGTTTATCATGTTGACATGTACTGGTTGCTTTTGTGTTAAATCTGCTTTGTCTGTTAGAATAAGCCTTGCTAGGTTTCTTTGGTTAGTTTTTTTTTTTTTTAAATATTTATTTTTTAGTTGTAGGTGGACAGACTATTTTATTTTTATGTGGTGCTGAGGATCGAACCCAGTGCCTCACACGTGCTAGGCGAGCATGCTACCACTGCGCCATAACCCCAGCCCCATCTTTGGTTAGTTTTTGCATGGACTCTATCCATTATAAACCTTGTTTTTTAAAAAGCAGCATGAAGTTATGTTTAAAATCTAGTTCGGCAATTTTGTATTTTCACATACAGTCTTATGTAGTCACTGATGTTGGTTTACATTTACCATTTGTACTACTTGATTTGTTTTTTTTTTTTTCCTACATATTCTACGCTTTTTCTCTTCTTTGAATTGAGTATTTTGTATTATTCCAATTTATTCCTTTTTTTAGGTTGGTAGATGTATACTGTTTTTATATCCTGGAGATTACCCTATGAATCTTAATTTACAAAATGTCTAAATTAGTAAATACTCTTTCCAGATAATGCAGACTATAGAGCAGTTGAATTCCATTCACACCCCACACCCTCTAGATTTTCCTTCCTTCTGTTCCTCCCTCCCTGTCATAGGAGAAAAGACTTTCTAGGGCTTTATAAAATCAGTTTTTTTTTAGATTTACCCACAAACTTTTTATTACCTTTGTATTCCTTTATCTAGAATCATTTTCTTATCCCCGAAAGAATACTCTGAATTTCCTGTGGTGTATGTCTGCTAGGTGAGAAATTTCTCTTTCTTTTTAAATGTGTTTAACAGATTCTCTCCATTTTTTAAGTACATTTCAAGTTTATTTCAAGGGATATTTTGTTGGATATAAAACTCCAGGTTGCTTGTTTTTCCATCTGTCTTTAAGTTTTTCTTCTTTTTTATTATGGATAATTTCAAAAATACAGAAATTAGGCTGTGGATATAGCTCAGTGGTAGGGTGCCTGCTTAGGAAGTGTGAGACCCTGGGTTCAGTCCCCAGCACCAAAAAAAAAAAAAAAAAAGAAGGAAAAAAGAAAAGAAAAACTCAGAAGGTAGAGATAATAATAGTAGGTTATTTCCCTGTATATCTTTCATCTAGCTTTGACAGTTTTATAGCCGTTGTTGTTTCAGGATTACTTACTTACCCTTAAGGCTTTCCTCCTTTCCCTGTGATTTTGTAATATCTCTTACCAGCTTATCACTTAATATTTTGGCATGTTATCTGAAAGATAAGGACTCTTTTAAAAAATTATTGTTAATATATTATCCTGCCTTAGGATTTGCCTTAATTAAAAAATCACTGTTAATATATTATCCTGCCTTAGCATTTGCCTTAATTTCATCACTGTGTACTCTGCTTAAAGTTCCCAATTGTTAAAAGTATTTTTTTTTAGCATGAATTAAGGGAAAAAAACTTTTCTAAGAGCTGTTTTAGGTTCACAGGAAAATTTAAAATACCAGAGAGTTATCATGTCCTTTTCCCTCCCCTCCAACTTGTCTCCATCATCAGCATCATGCTTCAGAGTAGTACATTCATTATAAATTGATGAGCATTCATAGACATCATTACCTGAAGTCCATGGCTTACATTAGGGTTTAATGTTGTTGTATGTGTATTTTGTGAATTTTGACAAATGTATAAATGACATGTGCTCTGCCTGTATGTTCCCTTAGCAACCCCTGATGCTTTCACTATCTCCATAGTTTTTCCTTTTTCAGGAATCAGGTAGTTTTTTTTTTTTTGGTACTAGGAATTGAACCCAGGGGTACTTTACCACTGAGCTATATATCCCTTTTTGTTTTTTGAGACAGGGTCTCACTAAGTTGCTTAGGGCCTTGCTAAGTTGCTGAGGCTGGCCTTAAACTTGTGTTCCTCCTTGGAGAGTGGACATCTTGCCTTGTTCCAGATTTTAAAGGGGTTGGATCACCCTTAACTATGTTAGCCACAGATTTTTTTGTAAATGCACTTTGTCCAGCTCGTTAGGCCTCTTTTTTTTTTTATTCCTAATTTGCGGAGAATTGTCTTGAATGAACACTGTCAAATGATTTTCAGCATTGATATGATTTGTTAGGTTTGTTCAAGGACTCTGGCCTTCTCTTCCTGCCCCCAAGCCCTCCCCTTCCTGACCGGGCCTTTTGAAATTGTCTGTACACCGGAGCACCGGCGCCACTCTCCCGGACACATTCTGATGGATGGGAGAGTTCAGCCTGAGAGTGTGTATTTCCAGTAAAAGCCTCTCCAGCGGTTCTGCTTTACTTCCTTCTGGTCATTTGGCTTTTACATAATGGTGTGCGAAACCCGGTAGAGTTCTTGAACCTCCCCCTGTACTGGGGTAGAGGCAAATTCTTCGAACCAGACCGGGAGCCGCTCTGTCTTCCCCCTCCGGATTGACAAAAGTGAGGTAGGCCATCCCCGCCCTGTCGCCTTTGACTTCTCAGCTTGCCCCCACCCCACCATCCGCTCCAGAGGCCTATTCAATAAGTTGGCCGTGTGCAATGGGCTCTCTGTCTGAGGCCACCTGGATTGGGGAGACGTCCCCAACCCTCGTGTTAGCCATCCGCCGTCTGGGGCCCCAGAAAGTTTCCAGGGACACCTTTTTCTGTTCCCACCCACTTCCCGGGACCGCTGAGAAGTCAGGGAACACCAAATCTTCTCTAGACCCCAAAACTCCACTCTACTATGGCTTAGATAACGGATCAAAATGGCCTCCAGGAGGAACTTTTGATTTTCAAATCCTCACTGATTTGGCTAATTTTTGTCACTGGACGGGGAAATAGAAACTCCTTACATTAAGGCTTTGTTGGAAAGTGCGCTCTCGTTCCTCCCTTCTTTCCCATCTGTTCTGTCCTCTCAAGTTCTTCTTGCTAACAAAAATCCCCAAAATCTCTTTCCCATTTGCTCTTCTGTATCTCCTTCCTCGTGCGGCTGCCATTATGTCCCGTTCCCTGCTCAGACCCCGCCTCCCCTCCCTCTCAGTTCCGCCATACTGCAGCCTCCTGAGAGGCGGAGCTGGCCTCAGTCCCAGCGCAGGAGGGCAGAAAAGAGGCGTTGGGTGGAGCCTGCCCGCCTGGGTCCCTGCATCTCTCACTCACATCTGTGCCGCTCAGACGGGCAGCTCGGCGTCTGTGAGCTACCAAGCCAAGCACCCTGCATTTTTTTATTTTACTGGCTGCGTCATTTTTTTTCTAAGACTCTTGGCTTTTCTTAAGTTCTGTGTTTTTGAGCTCATGACCTTAATCCTTCACATCTAGGATAATGTTTTCTGATCAGTCCTATTTTATTCAACCATGGAGTTTTTTTCTTTTTTTAAAAAAACATCTAACATTGCTTGCAGGCCTTTATTTACTATTGTTGTTGTACGTCTATGTATGTATATGTACCATGTACATGGTATCAAAATTGGCACAGATAATGAGCGCTCATCAGTTAAACCTAAAAAATGGATCCAAATATTTTAATTCACATGATTTAAAGGTTCAGTTTAAATTGAGTAAACACAAAGGTTCATAGATTTCCTATATGAAGTTTTAAAGGTTTCTACTGTTGCCTGAGTTCAAAAATTATTCTAAATATGGTATTTATTGGAAGGAAAGAAAATATTTCTGGTCAAAAGGTTTACAACTGTGATAAAACAAAAAGTTAAAATCTAAATTTTTCTTTCAGAACTAAACTTAATGTAATAACATCAATGTAATTATGGTTCTACTAGTTCTATTTTTATATTAAATGTGTTCATTTCTTTCAGATATATAAGCTTTAAAATAGAAGGATTTAAAAGAGCATTATACCAAGCTGATGTTCTCCAAACTGAACTTGTATGGTATCGATTTATATCATTTAATGTTTTATAACTAAACCTATCATCAATAAAATAAGGCTTTAAGTTATTTTTACATCAGAATGATCTTTTAAATAAATGAGAACCTAATCTATTTAATATTCTGCTAAGATTTTGCAAGGGAGCCCTGTCTTACCTGAAATAGTTCTGTCTCCCAGCTTACGACAATGGCTTCAAATTAAGCCACACTCTAGTTCATTTAAAGATATGTTCAAAGGATTCATTTTGTTTTAAAAGATCATTAGGATCTCAAACAGGGATATAATATGTAACTCAGCCAAAATTTTAAAAAGCTGTTACACAAACTAAATATGTTTTTACTCTTGTTAATTTTATTTTGTATTTTCCTTAAACTCTGACTATTGCCTGTTAATGTTTTACAGAGGTACTACTTCAAGAACAGACAACCCAATTTAATTTAAAATAAATAAGCCATCACCTACAGGACAGATAGACCTTAAAGTTAAAGCCCAACACCCTTACTTTGAAACTGGTGAGATTGGCTTGCTGAGTGTTTAAAATCAAGACTTAAAAACTAAAATTAAATTAAAGAGCCAAAAAAACCAATATTTGGCTCTTGCCCTCCGAGTTCAGCCTGAATCCAAGGAATGAGGAAACTTCTCTAAAGCGCTCTACACCTCTGGGCCACAGGACCTCCTAATCAGGGAGATTTCTGAGACCATTAGAGAATTAAAGAGCCAATCAAATGCCATACGATGGACAGGAAGGTCAAAGAGAGAGGGAACCATCTCTCATGCTTCCTGGGGAAGCCACATGGTCAGCACCAGACCTTGACCTATCCTAACACAGATGGCACTAGCAGAGCTAACAAGCTGCTCTCAAGTTACTCAAGGATGCCTCCCAGGAGACTAAAAGGTGACTCTTAACAATAGATAAGAACAAAAGTCAATTTGATTTGCTTCATCTTAAACACCTAGCAAAACCAAGAACCTAGCAATGCCATTCCTGGGCATTTAAAAAATAATTTAAAGATAGACATCTGTGACATTAAAAACTAAATACTATGTTTACATGCCTTGTCTTCTCCAGCCTTATTATGGGGACAAATTATCAACCCTTATACTTCCTACATTACAGACTGTTTCCTCTGTGTAGGTTTGAATCATAACTGTGATTCCCATTAATTCAATTAACTGTACAATAAGGCTGAATTACCATGACTTATTACCACCTCCCTCTCTAGGGCAAAAAGGGGCCATCTTTCTACTGATAATAGTTGGGCTCTCCTTGGCCCCCATCCACTGCCTCTGGGCTCGGGCAAGAGGACTTGATTATGCAGTAACCGCTACTTAAGAATTTAAACAAATTTCATTACAGAAAAGACCAGCCTTGGGCTCCCATCATGTTGGACTCCCACCAAACTCAAAATTTCTCGGCAGCCCCCTTCTTTTTCTGCTAATCAGTAATCTCTCCCAAGCCTCTGTTCCTACCCACAGGTGATGCTTCTACATTCAAGCAACATGACTGACAACCAGAGACTCCCCCAACCCTGCGTCTGCCTCCCTGCCTGACCAACACCCGAGCCATCTCCCCCTCTCGGTGCCCCCAATCCCACACGAAGTAGCCAGACCGAATCTGCTGTCCTATATCATCAAAAAGGCCGGGATGTTAGGTCGGTTCAGGGCCCAGAATGTCCAATTAGAGGGACCAGTCAGGGCAGCTGCAAAACAGAGTGGCCAGCCAGATGCTGATGTCACCAGTAGACACGCCTCCTGTCAATCAGCGGGTTTTTCCTGACCTATCCAGGAAGGACTCTGGCCTTCTCTTCCTGCCCCTAAGCCCTCCCCTTCCTGAAATTGTCTACACCGGAGCACCGGCGCCATTTCTCCTGTACACACTCTGATGGGTGGGAGAATTCAGCCCGAGAGTGTGTATTTCCAATAAAGCCTTGATCAGCGGCTTTAATACATCTCCTTCTAGTCTTCTGGTCTTTACATGATTGTGTAGTTTTTCTTCTTATTTTGTCTGTTAAGGTAGTTAACAGACAAATTAACATTGATTTTTTTTTTTCCCCCCTCCAAATGTTGACTTAGCCTCACATATGCAGGCTAATCCTGACTTGGTCATTAAAACTTTTTTCTTATTCTGTATAATTGGATTGGATTTGATAGTATTTTCTGGAGAATTTCTGTATTTATGTTTGTGAGAGAGATTGATATATAGTTTTCCTATGCTCTTTTCACTGGTTTTGGTATCAGGGTAGTACTGGTGTCATGAAATGTATTAAGATTCCCTCTTCTATTTCTGTAAGATTGAATGTGTTTTGGTAATTTGCATCTTTCAGAAAATTGGTACATTTTATTCAAGTTGTTATTTTTTTGTAGTATACCTTCTTTTAAAGTCTATGGGGTTTCCTTTCTATTGTTCCTGATTTTGTTAATTTATGTCTTTTTTTTCCTTGATCAAGGTAGCTAGAGGTTTCATCAGTTTTATTAACATTTTAAAATGATTTTTGTCTTGTACTTCTGTTTTATTGATTTCTGTTCTTATTCTTTAGGTTAGTTTGCTGTTTGATTTCTAAAGATGGAAACTTAAGTTTACTGTCTAATGACCTTTCTTAAATATAAGCCTTTAATACTGTGTATTTCCCAAAGCATTGATTTAGTTGCATGTCACAAGTTTCAACATTTTTCTTTCATTTTTGCTCAGTTGAAAATAGTTTCCTAACTTCTTCTCAAGACTTTTTTGACCCATTAATTATTTAGAAATGTTTTATTTATTGGTTTGGGAACTTTCCAAATATTTTTGTTACTAATTTCATTTTCTTAGTTGTCTTTGTCCTCTTCCCCTGTCTCCTTTTCCTCGTCCTCTTCTTTGTTCCTGGGTTATTTTTCTCATGTATTTTATTGGTGCATTATATGTATTGGTGTACTTAATAGTGGGCTTTGTTGTTAGATATTCATACATGGATGTGATATAATAATATAATTTGTTCAGTGTCATTCCCCAGTGTGTCACTCATTTTGTCACTAATTTCTAATGTAATACCATTATTACTTTTGGATTTAATTACTTGAAATTCTAAGGTTTGTTTTATGACCCATATATTTCCAAAAAATCTCCTTAGCAGTAAGTAGTGCCATCATCTGTTGAGTTCTACTGCTAGAAGGCAGCCATGTAGAGTGATTTGAAGAGAATGTGATTCTTTTTAAAAAATTTGGACTGCAATTCCTTGAGGCAGTCTGTTAGTGTTGATTTCTAGGTCCATTGTGAGGTTTTCTGATTTGAACAGTTGAGTAAGCCTAAGTGTTCTGGTGATTTCAGCAAAAATTTGAGAAATGGTAATCTTGCATATGCGCTTATCTTTATCGTATTGGGTTCTTTTGTTTCCTATTTTGTTTTCCTATTATTTGGTCTCTAGCAATCCTCTCTTCAGGTTTTCCTGGCTACTTCTTAATCTCGTTTGGTTTTCACTTCTAGAAAGCCTTTTCATTGCCTTCTGTGCTTTTGTGTACTTGATTCTCAATGGACTACTCACTTCCAGGGAAAGATTTTTGCTTTTTATATTTGTTTATTCATAGTAGTACTTGTTAATTGTAGAATGCAAAATACGGGATGGATAGCTGGTATGATAGACTAAGAATATGAGGTTGGCTGTGTACATTACACAGCTAGAACTAAATGAGCAGAACTGGAGATGGAAATCTGAGGAATAGCTTATTGTAAACTTGTTAAGATCTAATTTGTGGTTTGAACTAAATTTGGTCCCATGACTTTAAAGAAAAAAAGGATATTTGGAAGCAGTGAACTGTTAGACTTTAGCAGAAGATAGAATATATGCATTGAAATAAGACGTGTTAGAGATGAAGTGGTAATTATTACTTGGATCAAGATAACACAGAAAAGATATGTCTTTGTATTATTTGAGTTTGAGGTACTTTTAGAAACTAAACTGGATGGTGTTACATGAACACTTGTAATACATATTTATTTTTATCTTATTTAGTTCAAGGAAGAAATCTCTAAACGTTTTAAATCACATACTGACCAACTCGTGTTGATATTTGCTGGAAAAATTTTAAAAGATCAAGATACTTTGAGTCAGCATGGAATTCATGACGGACTTACTGTTCACCTTGTCATCAAAACACAAAACAGGTATGGTTTTAGAAGACACACAGCTTTAAACTGTAATAAATATTTATATTTCTCTTTTTTTTTTTAAATAAAAGTCTTGACTTTAAAGGGCTTTCCTTGTCATTACTATTTAAATGTTAAAATTCCTTTCTTGCTGTTGATAAAATGTTTTTAAAAACAGTGGCACTTACACATTGTCAGATCATCATCTTTAGAAGATTCAGCAGTATTTAGTTATCATATCTAAGTTATTTGAATTGGAGAACAAGCAAATTAATAAATTTTTAGTTATTTTAGTTTTAGGGGAAATTTTTAGACAAAGATCTTGGGTGACTGTCTTAGCAAACCTACAAATCGGTAACCATATTTCATTAAATTGAGGCACCATCGGTTTTTTGTTTTTTTTAAAAAAATCTTTATTTTATTTATTTATGTATTTTGTATGTGGTGCTGAGGGTCGAACCCACGGCCTCAAGTGTGCAAGGCAAGCGCTCCACCACTGAGCTACAACCCCAGCCCGGCACCATCAGTTTTTAAGAGAAACTTTTGTTTTGTGTGTCACTCAGAATATTCCTGATTAAGCTGGAGTTTTCTTGTCACAGTTTTATTTTATCCTTAGAGAAAGGAGTGTGTTTTAGTCTGAATTTTTGCTGCTGTGACAATTTTAGAGGAGGAAAAGTATATTTGGGGCTCATGGTTTTAGAGGTCGCAGTCCATAGATATCTGACTCCATTGCTCTGGGCCCAAGGGATGGCAGAAAATCATGGCAGAAGAGGAAAGTGGCTTAGGACATGGCCACCATGAAGGAGAGAGAGAGACAGACAGACACTGCTTACCAGGGACAAAATATATACTGTTAGTCATACCCTCCAGTGACCCACCTCCTCCAGCCAAACCCTACCTGTTTACAGATTCCATCCAGTTAATGCCTGTTGAGGGATTAATACACTGATTTTAAGGTTTTAAGTTTCTATTTTACAGAGCCTCTTTTTTTTTATTATTTTCTTTTTAGATAGACATGATAGTAGAATGTGTTTTAACATACTATGCTTCCATGGAATATTACTTATTCTAATTAGGATCCTGTTATTGTGGTTGGACATAATGTGGAGTTACCACTGGGATAAACCTTCTTGCATTGTCTCATACGTGAGAGGACACATGGGGATATCTCATATCTTAACCATAACAGTGACTTTAGACTTAACTTGGGTATGGAATTTTATCATATCACTTATGCATACATACAAAGAAAGTACAAATGAAATATTTGGTTAAAGCTGCCTTCCTAAAACTACTTCACATTGGGTGTGACTCTTCTGAATCTTCTTTTGACCTAGTCATTATTGTGCATTTTTTCCCATATAGTCTCAAATTTTTGTTCTGTCAAGGTCATCGATGATACAGCATTTCTTTAAGAAGACAGCTACTGTGTGTTCTCCAAGATTTTCTTCTAGCTATTGATATCTATTGAAGTTTTTATTCTGGTGTTCCTCCATTAACAGTTATTCCCGTTAGTAATGAAAAAATTTATTCCTCCTGTTCCTGTTCTGTGCCCCTCTGTATACACATAATAGTATCTTTCAGTGACAATTAGTAGTGTAAATTTCTGAGGACACTCCATGTGGTAATTGAACTCAACATGTATGTTATGACAGTCTGTTCAATCACTCAGCTGAAGTACTACAGAGGGACATGTATACAGACATTACAGTTGATGCCTGACTGTCACGCAGTTGCAAGACAAGATACTGTTTTCACAGTTGTTAAAATGAAAAATTGTACATGTTGGAATCAAAGAAAGAAGCCGTGAGACTGATTTAATTGTATCTCAACTTTTTTGGCGGATCCTTATTTTTTTTTTAAAGCCACTGAGCCACATTCTCAGCCCTATTTTGTGTTTTATGTAGAGACAGGGTCTTACTAGGTTGCTTAGGCCTTGCCAAGTTGCTGAGACTGGCTTTGAACTCGTCCTTCTGCCTCAGCCTCCCAAGCCACTAGGATCATAGGCATGTGCCACTGTGCCCGGCTTT
The DNA here is from genome assembly GCA_004024805.1 of Geosciurus inauris. Lineage (NCBI taxonomy): Eukaryota > Metazoa > Chordata > Mammalia > Rodentia > Sciuridae > Geosciurus > Geosciurus inauris. The sequence goes on along the minus strand of PVHX01017443.1, from coordinate 10,678 downwards.
GATGAATTCTTTTTATTTTTTATTTTAAAAAATTTCAAGGATATAAGTAAAACTGGCCCCCAGCCCTGTAGAATTAGAAGGGGTTAGATAAGTTCTTTATGTAGTTAAGTATTGTGGATGCAGCTCTTTATCTGTTTTGTTCTGTGAGGTGTGACCTGTCTCCCTTTCTTAAAATATAATCAGTATATTTGAAAGTTATAAATATATATGTGTTTATTATATTTATTATAAATATATATGTGTTTATTATATTTATAAATATATATGTGTTTATATATACAAGAGGAGAGCCAATTGCAGTATATTTTGGATTATTTAAGATTTTACTGTTTGGACTTTTCTTTTCCTAGTGCTTAGTTATCTTTATGATAATTCAAATCTGGGAATTTACCCTTTGTTTCTGGATATTGGGATATGAGAGGTTCTTTTAAAAATAATTAGCTCTACTGCTTACATTGTGAATCAATTATTTTCTCTAGGCCTCAAGACCATTCAGCTCAGCAAACAAATACCACTGGAAGCAATGTTACCACCTCATCAGCTCCTAATAGTAACTCCACGTCTGGTTCTGCTACTAGCAACCCTTTTGGTTTAGGTAAGTGTTGTTAGTCATTTTTTGTAGGAATTGAATAACTCCTTTCCCTCCCCAGGGTAGTTTTAGATAAAATGACAGAATAAAATGTTAAGTAATTATATGTGTGTGTGTGTGTGTGTGTATTAATTTATTTTTAATTATCCAATAGAATCTATATATGTTGTTTAAGAAAGAATGAGTAGAAATAATACAATGTAGATCTGATATACTATAAACTATTCGATATATAAAACTACTCAATATATATAAGTTATATAAATTATTCTATATAAAGAAAGTAAAAACAGTCTATAGAAAATGTAGGAATAAGATTAAAAACATGAAGTAGAATTAATCACATTGGTTTTCTGTGAAAGCATTACCCAAATAAAAAGGATGGTAAAATGGGAAAAAAAAAATTTCAGAGAAGGAAAAAAGAATATAGAAATGGAAAGAATGAATAAAATTAAAGAAGTTTTTAAACATTGTTTTAAAATTAAGAAACTGACTTCATGTTTCATCTCTGCTATGTTATCAAAAATCACCACTCTTATCCTTACAGTAACAAAAGTGTCTGAAAATCAAATTAAATTTCTTGAATCCAACAATGTACTGCCAGAGCTGTCAACTGGTATATATAATCTTGAAGAATGGCTGGAGACAGAATATGGGCTAATTTGAGATTAAGGAAACCTGGGGTCCTGTAGACTTAGGGAAACCCTCGCAGTTCCACAGTTTTCCTTCCAGATACCCTACCAGTTTCCCATTGAAGATTCCAAAAAGATCTCAGGTCTCTGATTGTATTATGTTGTGAATTAAAAATAAAGTCAATTAAGGACAAAGTTTCAAAGACAAATATTGGGAATATTGCAGTCAGATCGGAGTAAGGGTGCTGGGGGTGGTACACGTTGATGAAACACTTGGGAAAGCTGTAGTCCTCAGACATAGACCCACTTAAATATTGGATAAAATTAGAAAAAACTCCTTTGTCCCATATCTGACCTGCACAACAGTAAGGATCTGGTATAATAACAATCAGTTACAGCTGAAAGAGTTGTAATACACAGATTCTTTCTCCCTGAAGTAGTGTTTAAGGAAACTCAAACAGTAAGATTAAAAAAAGTACAGGGTAAAAACTTAAAGCCTCTGGTACCTTTAGCTGCAAGCAAGCATTAAACACCAAACAAGTTCTTACCAGATAAAATAAATACTCCTATCAGTGGCCTATTTACCTCATTTTTAATTATTCAATAAAACATGTGTGGCTTTCAACAGAAAATTACAAGACAGGCCAGAAGACATGCTAAAATGTAGTCTGAATATAAAAATCAGACTCAAACATACCATGCGTGTTTGAATTGCCAAGTTAAACTAATTATCATTAATATGTTAAATACTCTAATGGGAGAAAAGCATACAGCATGCAAAAACTTATAAACTATGTTAGGGAAAACGGAAACTTTAAGAATCAAAACAAAATTCTAGAAATCAACTATGCTGAAATAGAAAGGAAGAATGCCTTTTGATGTCATCAGTTAAACTATGGCCAAGGAAAGAAACCATGATTTTGATGATAAGTTGATTAAAAATTTCCCAAACAAAAAATACAAAGGAAATAAAAGCAACCCAAGAACTATGGGACAGTATCAAAAAATAAAGCACGCATAATTAGAATATGAAAAAAAGAAAGGAAAACAGAGCAGAAAAAATATTTGAAGTAAAAACTATCTGAAAATTTTTTGAAAACTGAGCACAGATTTTGAGAGAATTATCAAGTAGGATAAGTACCAAATATAAATAGGTGAACAAATAAAGTAAGACCTAGTCATCTCATCCAAATTACAGAAAACTAAAATCAAAGAAAAAATTTTGAAAGAAGAAAGAAAAATAATTGCCTTACTTATACAGCTATAGAGGAATAAGGATAAGAAATTCATTGGATAGCATAAGAACCAATTTTTATCTTTTTTTTTTTTAAGATTGTTTTAAACCTTTATTTTTTAAAAAATGTTTTTTTAGTTGTTGATGGATCTTTATTTTATTCATTTATTATTTATATGTGGTGCTGAGAATCGAACCCAGTGCCTCACGCATGCTAGACAAGCGCTGTACCCCTGAGCTACAGCCCCAGCCCCTAAACCTTTATTTGTGTATTTTGTATGTGGTGCTGAGGATTGAACCCAGTACCTCAGACGTGCGAGGCAAGCGCTCTACCACTGAGCCAACCCCAGCCTCCCAATTTTTATCTTTAGCTGATGTTCCTGACACCGTCCTTTACTCCACTAAGGGCATGGCGCCCTGAGCCAACATCCATGTGAATTCCACAATTTGAGTCTTTTAAAAATTCTGCCAGTCGATGTCTTTTAATTGATGAGTTTAGGCCATTAATGTTCAGAGTTATTATTGAAATATGACTATATTCCTGTTCACTTTGGTTTATTTTTGGTTTTTAACTTGACTTGGTTTCTCCTTTGATTGGCTTTTTCTTCAGTGTAGTTCCTCCCTTTGCTGATTTTCATTGTTGTTTTTCATTTCCTCCTCGTGGAATATTTTGCCAAGAGTGCTGTAGTTCAGGCTTTCTTGCTGTAAATTCTTTTAACCTTTGTTTATCATGAAAGGTTTTTTATTTCATCATCAAATCTGAAGCTTAATTTTGCTGGGTGTAAGATTCTTGGTTGATGCCCATTTTCTTTGAGAGTGTAAGGTATGTTGTTCCTGGATCTCCTGGCTTTGAGAGTCTGGGTTGAGAAATATGCTGAAATCTGAATTAGTTTCCCCCTGTATGTAATCTGCTCCTTCTTTCTTGCAGCTTTTAAAATTCTATCCTATTGTGTATGTTAGGCATTTTCATTATAATGTGCCTTGGTATGGATCTGTTGTGGTTTTGTACATTTGGTGTCCTGTAAGCCTCTTGTATGTGATTTTCCAATTCACTCTTCATGTTTGGGAAATTTTCTGATACTATTTCATTGAAGAGATTGTGCATTCCTTTGGTTTGCACCTACACTGTGCCTTCCTCTATCCCAATAATTCTTAGGTCATCCCATAATTCGTGGATGTTCTGTTCATGGTTTCTTACCATCTTCATTGTGTGATCAACTTTATTTTCAAGATTATATATTTTGTCTTCATTGTCTGAGGTTTTGTCTTCCAAGTTGTTTAGTCTGTTGGTGATGCTTTCTATTGAATTTTTTAATTTGGTTTATTTCCTTCATTTTGAGGATTTCTATTTGTTTCAGAGCCTCTGTCTCTTTCTTGAAGTAATATTTTGCTTCCTGTATTTGCTCTCACCTCTTTGTTGGAGTGGTCAATGGTTGCGTATTTGCTCTCATATTATTTTGTGCTTCACAGATCATTTTAATTATGTACATTCTGAACCCCTCTGACATTTTATCTACTATGCTGTCAGTTGATTCTATTGTTGCAGCATCTTATTTTTGGGGGGCATTTTCTTCCCTTGTTTTTTCATGTTGTTCATATGTCTTCCTCTCTAGCAATGCTGATATGAGGTATTATAGTTTATACCCTATAATCTTGTAGTACCCATGCAAGTTACCAGTACCTCACTTTTGGTGTAACTGGGCCTGCAGGGACCTCAGGGATGATCTTCCTGGTCCAGGCTGTTGATTCTAGACGGATGTAGGCAGGGATAACCACCAGTTGGTAGATTGGGGGGAAGGAGGGCGCAGTGCAGTCGGTCTCCTTCGCGTGCTGGTCTCAATGTTAAGTAATTTTAACAACGAATTGTAAAAACCTTTTACAGTTTACTTCTATAATTGAAGGTGTTAAGGAAATAGTTGGGAATACAAGTGTGTTTGATTAGCTTACATTTACATTTGGTAAGTTGTCAACAAGTGACAAATTTCTCTTTCATAATGAAAGATGTAGTATTTGTATAGCTGATCTGACCACCACATAATTACATCTTAGGAAGTTTAGCCAATTGTTGACTGATCATAAGCTGTGATCTGGTGAATAATAATTTTTTTCATTTGTCAAATGAAGGAATTGGACTTTATTAGTTTCTTTCTAACTGTCCTCAATGCATAGAAGAACTATGGCCTGAGGGTAAGCCCAGCGATTAAGGATCTTCTGCATTAGCTAAAACCACTTTCCTTGTATCAGTTTTATATATTGGAATTCTGTGGAAGGTAAAAAATATTCTGAAGCTAACAGAAGTTGAACTAGATAGAGGAATGACTTAATGCCTTTTTCAGTTCTTAAGTTGTATGACTAGTATAGTACCTTGAAATGTCATTGTTTTTATGTGCACAATTTTCACATATGAAGATCATAACATACCTTGTATCCTTTCCATAAGTAGTTTATTAATTCAGTTATGCTATGCCAAATGTATGTTGGAAGGATTTTTGAGAATGACATGAATTTACATATTCATATTTACTTTTTAAAAAAATTGTTGCTTTTATTTTAAAAAAAGGTGTTATGCTGAATGTGTCTCCTTTGGTTAAGGCAAGTAAATTTTACACAGTAAAATTTATTTTTATTTTTTTTAGTTACACATGACAGTATAGTACATTTTGACACATATATACAAACATGGAGTAGATGGCAAAATAATTAACATGAACACTAGAGAGATTAGGATATAATTAGTATTAATACTTATGAAAGATGTTACTGAGGTAAATTTATGTCATCTTCCCTCATTTTATAGACAAGAATATTGAAGGCTAGAGAGGCTCCCTAATCCCTTTATTTCTAGTCTTACTCCTACCCCCACTTTTGACCTCATTGTCTTTTTTTGGCCAATTACTCCTTTTTCCTTTCTGTACTCAACTTTTTGTTTTGCTGGTTGTTATCTGTAAAGCTAGTTGAATCCTACCACCCTCTTTAGCTTCCCTTCTCAGCTGTCTTTAGAAAAGGAATTTTCTGTTTTTTGATTATATTTTTCCTTCACTAAGTTGACTGTTGTATTTTTTTTGCCCCATCACATCACTGAATATTCCTTAATAAGGTTGCTACTGACCTCTTGGCTTCTCAAATATAGTAGACACTTCTTAAGTCAGTCTCTCTTAATGCTTAAAATCTCTCCTTGAAATTTTCTTCCTATAACTCCTGTGATATTGTTTTTCCATAGTTAATTTTCTAACCAGTCTTTTTCTATCTGTTTGTGGGATTTTTGCCCTTCCTATTCATATGTTGGTGTTGTTTTCCCAGAGTTCTGCTCTTTCTTCTTTTATTCTGTTTATTCTCCCTGAATGACGTTATCCTATTATTATATTCTGATGACTCTCAGATTTCTACTTCAACTCGCATCACTTCTGAACCCATGCCTTATATTCATCTGTTTTTAGTCACTGCGGGGGTCGCAGTCCGTCCAGAGCCAGCGGGTTGAAGGGGCACCCCCACATTCACCTAGCAGTGGAAGTTGGGAAGAGTTGGAGCTGACTGGTTGCCTGTTCCCAGCCCTGCCGCAGGACAATCAGACACACCAGGGGGTACAGTTAGAGCAGGCACCCGTTTATTTGCAGAACAGGCATTCAACTAACAGGGCCGTTCGGCCAATCAGAGACAATGCACGTAGGCAGTAGGCAACAGCTGTCCCTGTAGCAAGGCATGTAAGCCCCCTGAATTCTGTCCAGGAGCTGCACATTCGAGGAACCAACAGTGAATGTAAACCAATCACATAGTTCCTCCTTCCTTTGTGCCTTTTCCATTTACACACAATGACTAGTCATTAGGGTGTAGCATAGAGCTAGCTCCCACAAGTCACCTATGTTTTCAGAAAACAAAAATGGGGAACAAAACCATAAAACAAACATAGCATCTTGTTCTTCAGATTTCCTCTTTTCCCCCATGGAGGCTCTTGGTCTGGTATCCTGCACCTTGCAGATGTTTCTCATTGCTATTATCTTGATGTAGATACTTAATTTTTTCATTCGTAATGTTTGCTCTGATTCATTTCCATAATGCTGTTAGAATATCATCCTAAGTGGCTTTTCTGCTTAAAGTATTTCAATTCTCTTGAAAGATTTTTAAGATGTAGCCCTTGTCTGTTTCTTCATCCTCATTTATTACTCATTTCAGCAGTTGTAGTAGGTTAGGTTATCTGGTCTTAATACATAACCCCAAACACTGGCTTATAACAACAAAGTTTAATTTCTTGCTACAGACCTTTCTTGTGTGCTACAGGTTTTTCACTTTTTTGAGGGATGGGCGGGGAGGATACTGTGGATTTAACCCAGGGGCAACTTACCACTGAGCCACATCCCTAGCCATTTTTTTAAAATTTTGAAACAGGATCTCGCTAAGTTGCTTAGGGCCTCACTAAATTGCTGAGGCTGGCCTCTTGAGCTGCTGGGATTAAAAGTGTATGCCTCCTCTCCAGCTTCACTGGCCTTTGAGGCCCCCATTCACATAGTCCTTAAGAGACTCAAGCTAATGAAATTCTGCCATCTTGTAGCTACAGCACTTGGAATGTGGCAGAAGAGGCAACTTAAGCATCTGAAGGTGAACTGGCGGTCCTTTGACCAAAAGTGATACATCGTTTCTTGCAATCGTTTGGCCATACCTTGTCACCTGGGCTTGTAAAAGTATAAAAGGCTGCACATGAAATATGTGGTGACCACTGCTGTCTGTCTTACTGGTCTTATTGAATATTTTGTGGTTTTAAGAATATATCAGTACACTTATTGCTATGTTTTGTGTATATACTGTTTTTTGTGTGTTTAACTCCTATCCTTCCCCACTCCTCCTTTCCAGCTTATTCATTCATACTTATTATTATGTATCATGTCTTTTTAAAAAAGCAGCCATTCCACTTAGGTAGTTTATTACTGTATTATATATCTGTTGAATTGCTTAAGTCCATGTAAGCATTTTTTACCTTGTCTCTTGTATATATAGAAAATGCGCAGTAAGTGAGAAATATATGCATTTTTTGGTTGTGTAATTTCATAAAGCAAACATTTTGTTACACGCTTAATCATTCTCTTAGATCTATTAGATTTTTTAAAATTTATTCTAATTAGGTATACATGACAGCAAAATGCATTTTGATTCATTGTATACAAATGGGGCACAACTTTTCATTTCTCTGGTTGTGCATAATGTAGAGTTGCACCATACCTGTACCTAGGGCAATGATGTCCATCTCATCCCACCACCTTTCCTGCCCCTGTGACCCCTCCCCTTCCCACCCTCCCCTTTGACCAAAGTTCCTGCATTCTTCCCACGCTCCCTCCCCCATTATGGATCAGCATCCACTTATCAGAGAGAACATTTGGCCTCTGGTTTTTGGTGATTGGTCTATTAGATTCTGTGATTTAATTCCTACAAAGAGAATCTGTTTTTAGAGTGTTCCCTGGCTTTCTCTCTCCTTAATTGGCAGCAGTTTAACCAGAATTTATAGTGAATTTTACTGGCTAAATTTAAGTTAGGGTAGTGGAAAGATAGAAGTATAGTCCTGTGTGGTGGTCCCCCACCTTCCACTTCCTTTAGCTGGAATCTTCTGGGATACTTTCTCTGATACAAACCAATTCTCTAACACAAGCTGTGGATGTCCAATGTTCAGTCATTTTTCTCATATTTTTAATTGCATAATAGTTGTGCATTCAGTTTTGACACTGTTTACTGGAAGTTAGTGTCAAGACTCACAAGTTAGACTACCACTTCAAACATGAGTTGGAAGTCTCTGGCCACCCTGTACTTTCGATGAACCAGCTATAAAACTGGGGGTTCCCTTGACCAGTGGCTCCCAGCATCAAAATTTGCTAGAAGGTCTCTGAGAACCCAAGAAACACTTTACTTATATCCTTTATAATAAACAAGTAAATATAATTCAAACAGATAAATGCTTTGAATAGGTAAATAGGGCAGGGTGTGTGTGTGGGGTTGGAAGATGGGCAAAAAGCTGCCATACCCTAGCTAGCACACTTTCTTTCTCACTTCTAGGTGTTCTCACCAACCCTGTTTTTAGAAAATTTGTATAGACCTTAGTCTCCCAACTCTATTCCCTTCCCTTCTTGAGGTCAGTGGGTAGGGGTCAAAGTTTCTTTCCTTTAATTTTTTGGTCTTTCTGTAGTGCAGCTATGGAGGGGCCCTATACTCTTAACCCTGATTAGCTTGGGGTTAAACAATCAAAAAAGTCTATTATGAATTACAAAAGTTAACATATCTACCACTCTGAAAATTCTAATGGTTTTAGGAACTCTGTCGGGAACCAAGGAGAAGGACCAAATACATTTTTGTATTATGCTATACACATGAAAATATATTTTGTGGGTTTTATTAGTAAACATCAGTATAAGTCGTTGGCTAATTTCAGTTACAGAAATAAAACGTGTATGAGTAATAGGAATTCTGCTTTTCTTTATGTTAAAATTTCTGATTTTCATTTGTGTGTTTTTTCCCTATTAGGTGGCCTTGGAGGACTTGCAGGTCTGAGTAGCTTAGGTTTGAATACTACCAACTTCTCTGAACTACAGAGCCAAATGCAGCGACAACTTTTGTCCAACCCTGAAATGATGGTCCAGATCATGGAAAATCCCTTCGTTCAGAGCATGCTTTCAAATCCTGACCTAATGAGGCAGTTAATTATGGCCAATCCGCAAATGCAGCAGCTGATACAGAGAAATCCAGAAATTAGTCATATGCTGAATAATCCAGATATAATGAGACAAACATTGGAACTTGCCAGGAATCCAGCAATGATGCAGGAAATGATGAGAAACCAGGACCGAGCCCTGAGCAACCTTGAAAGTATTCCAGGGGGATATAATGCTTTACGTCGCATGTACACAGACATTCAGGAACCTATGCTGAGTGCTGCACAAGAGCAGTTTGGCGGTAATCCATTTGCTTCCTTAGTGAGCAATACATCCTCAGGAGAAGGTAGTCAGCCTTCTCGTACGGAAAATAGAGATCCCTTACCCAATCCATGGGCTCCACAGGCTTCCCAGAGCTCATCAGCTTCTAGTGGCACTACAAACACTGTGAGTGGCACTGCTGGTAGTGCTACTAGTGGCAATGCTGGACAGAGTACTACTGGGCCAAATTTGGTGCCTGGAGTAGGAGCTAGTATGTTCAACACACCAGGAATGCAGAGCTTGTTGCAACAAATAACTGAAAACCCACAGCTTATGCAAAACATGTTGTCTGCTCCCTACATGAGAAGTATGATGCAGTCACTAAGCCAGAATCCAGATCTTGCTGCTCAGATGATGCTGAATAATCCCCTATTTGCTGGAAATCCTCAGCTTCAAGAACAAATGAGACAACAGCTCCCAACTTTCCTCCAACAAATGCAGAATCCTGATACACTGTCAGCAATGTCAAACCCCAGAGCAATGCAGGCCTTGTTACAGATTCAGCAGGGTTTACAAACATTAGCAACGGAAGCCCCCGGCCTCATCCCAGGATTTACTCCTAGCCTGGGGGCATTAGGAAACACGGGAAGCTCTTCAGGAACTAATGGGTCTAGCACTACACCCAGTGAAAACACAAGCCCCACATCAGGAACCACTGAACCTGGACATCAGCAGTTTATTCAACAAATGCTGCAGGCTCTTGCTGGAGTAAATCCTCAGCTACAGAATCCAGAAGTCAGATTTCAGCAACAACTGGAACAACTCAGTGCAATGGGATTTTTGAACCGTGAAGCAAACTTGCAAGCACTAATAGCAACAGGAGGTGATATCAATGCAGCTATTGAAAGGTTACTGGGTTCTCAACCATCATAGCAGCATTTCTGTATCTTGAAAAAATGTAATTTATTTTTGATAACGGCTCTTAAATCTTTAAAATACCTGCTTTATTTCATTTTGACTCTTGGAATTCTGTGTTGTTATAAACAAACCCAGTATGATGCATTTTAAGGTGGAGTGCAGTAAGATGTGTGGGTATTTCTGTGTTTTTCTTTTTTGGAACAGTGGGAATCAATGCTTTTTCATATAAGGCTACTGCATGCATCAAACACTTCTGCATTTATTGTAATTTTTTAAAAACATCACCTTTTACAGTTGGGTGAACAGATTTTGTCCTGCATCTGTCCATTTTATTTGCTTTTTAAACATTAGCCTATGGTAGTAATTTATGTAGAATAAAAGCATTAAAAAGAAGCAAATCATTTGCGCTCCATAA
>PVHX01017442.1:0-40070 GCA_004024805.1 Geosciurus inauris | reverse complement strand
ATATTGTGTGGTACACAGTGTGCTAAACAAAATTTGTGTAATATGTGAAACATCACTTCAGTAAGAATAGCATTTATTACATTTATTATTCACTGGTTAACTCTGTGTGTGTGTGTGTGTGTATGTGTGTATGTATATATATGCATATACACACAAACACACTGGGGATTGAACCCCAGGGCCATTTAACCATTGAGCCGCATCTCCAGCTGGTTTTATTTTTTATTTTAAGACAGGGTCTTGTTAAGTTGCTTAGGGCCTCACTAAATTGCTGAGGCTGGCTTTGATCTTGTGATCCTCCTACTCCAGTGTCTGAGCCACTGGGATTATAGGCATGTGCCACCACACCTAGCAACTGTATAATTTTTGAGATGTTATTTCTGGAATCCAGTGTTGTTTTGGAAAGGCATAGGGTAGTTTCATATCCTGAAAACATCACTTACAGATATTGTCTTGTGGAATGAAGAAGGAACTTAGCATTCAAGTCCACTTATGTAATTAACCCCCTCCTAACAGTTCTTTAAAAAAAATAGAATGCTGTTCCATTGCATGCAGTTGGAAAGTGGGTCTTACTGAAATGAAGTAGCTTAAGCTGGTCAAGCTCATAAGAGGAAGAGTTGGATTTTTGAACTCAGATTTCTTTGACTCCAAAGCCTGCTATTTTTTACCTTATCATATACTGCTTCAACATAATATCATTTAAGCTCAGTATTTTTATTTATGACACAGAAAAATGAATATTTCACTCATGGTTTGCTGTGAGGTTAATGGAGATGATGTCAGAAATGTACCGAGTATAGTTCCATGGTATAGCTCCTTAAAGAATAGCAATTCTTGATGTTTTCTTGATGTAGACCAACCCACAAGGTACTATTTAAGAACTTTGTAAATGAGGTTAACAGTCTATTATAAATCCTATAATTTAACCAACAGCCTGGCCATCCCATTTATATACTTATTCATACCTTGACTTATTCAAGAAAGGATTTAAGGAAACTTATAAAATGCATAAAGTTCAAGTTAAATTAAAATATAAATTAGATGGGATAAGAAAGAAACACACAGGAAAAACAAGAGTAGAAAAACTAAGTTAAACTTTTAATCAAACTGATATGCCTAGTTCCTATGAGTTATTATTTGTTGACTACTGTATATTGGTTCATATCTGGCTCTAATATTTCTATAAGTTAAAAGAAAGGAGAAAATCTGAATACTTTTTATGGTGTTCATGAATATTTTTTTCTTAAGAGAAATTCAACTTTTCCTAATAAGGACATCAAGGATATTTCTCCAAAGATGCTGTTCTTCCTCATGTTCTTATAATCAAACTTACTTTTATACATTACCATCTGAGTGTAATCATTTATAGTAGATCTATTGTAGTCTATTCTTCATTGCTATAGCAAAATAACTGATATTGAGTAATATATAAAGAAACATATAAAGAAAGGAGGTTTATTCAACTCCCATTTGATTTTAAGAGAGGAGGTTTATTCAACTCCCACCAAGATTTTAAGAGCTTGGTGCTAATGGGCTACTTGATGTCCATCATGGTTAGAGTACATGTAGGAGGGAGAAATCAAATGATAATACAGGAAGCTAGATAGCAGGGAAGAGTCATGCTCACTCTTTTATGATAACAACTAACTCTCATTGGAACTAACCAAGCCCCACAAGAACTTCCAAGGGCATCCCCCAATGACCTGACAACTTCCTGACGGGCTCCAGCTTTTAAAGATTCTGCAGCATCTCAATATCATCACACTGTTGACCAATCCTCCAACACATGAACTTATAGAGGACAAATTATGCCCAAACCATAGCAGCCCCATTCACTCTCAGTTTTATGATGAACAACTCTATGCCCACAAATTTGATTACCAATGACATGAACCAATTCCTTGAAAGAGCCAATCTGCCAAAACTTACAAAAGAAGAAATAGACAATACAAATAGGCTTATGTCTATTAAATAAATTGAATTAAAATGGAAACCTTCCAAAACAATATTTAAGGAGGAATATATATAAGGAGGAATTATGCCAATTATCTACAATCTTTTTCAGAAGATAGAAACAGAAAGACTATGTTATAAGTCATTCTTTGAGAGAAGTACCACTCAGACACTAAAACCAGACTAAAACATCAGAAAAGAAAACTATAGACTAAAGCATTTCATGAAACTAGATGCAAAAAATCCTCAACAAAATATTAGGAAAAAATTAGCAAGTTTTTGAATCCAACAATGTACAAAAAGAATTATACACCATAATTAAGTGGAACTTATCTTGAGTGTGGAAGACTGGCTCAACATTTTAAAATCAATAATATAAATAATCTCTCTATTTAATAGGCCATAAAAGAAACATTGTATCACCATATCAATAAATGAAGACAAAATACCTGACAATATTCAGTGTACATTCATAATAAAAATATCCAGTAATTCTGGAATAGAAGAGAGCTTCTTCAGCTTGACAAAGAATATCTACAAAGATTCTATAGCTAACATCGTACTTAAAGATGAGGAACTTGATGCTTTCCCATTAAATTTAGGAACAAAGCTGGGATGCTCATGTTACCATTACTTTTTAACATCATATTGTAAGTCCTAGCTAATGAAATAAGATAAGAAAAAATAATAATTTCACAGATTTGGAAGGAATAAATAAAATTATCTTTGTCTATGAATAAAACTCAAAAGAATTAACAAGAAAAAAAACCTCCTCATACTAATAAGCAATTGCAGCGGGGTTGTAGGATAGAAGTTTAAAAAATAAAAAGTTAGTTATTTCTTATGTGCCAGCAATGAATAACTGGAACTTGAAGCAAAAGCACGATATTACTTACATTAGCATATATATATATATGTTTCATTATATATATAATGAAACAATAGGTATAAATAACAAAATGTATAAAATACATAAGGAAGATTTCAAAACTTTCATGAAAGAAATAAAAAGGAACTAAATAAATGGAGAGAAAGCTATTCAGAGAAAGGCTCAATATTGTATACACATCAGTTCTTCCTAACTTGATCTGTGCATTCAAGACAATCTCAATCCTTATCTTAACAAGTTACTTTTGGGCATAGTGACAAAATAATTCCAACATTAATGCAGAGATGTGAAAGAGAATATCTAGCACAGTATTAAAGAAGAACAACAAAATTGAAGATTGATGCTACATGACTTTAAGAAGATATAAAGCTACAGTAATCAATACAGTGTGGTATTTGTGAAACATGCACAAATAGATAAGTGGAAAAAAATAGCCTATATATAATGCCACACAAAAATAGTCAAATATCTTTGACAAAGGAAGGAAGGCAATACACTAGGGAAAAGATAGTCTTTTCAATAAAGGATGCTGGATGTATGCAAAATGAAGAAAAAAATTTAAACACAGAACTTACATCTTAAAAAAATTAATTCCAAATGATCACAAAATTAAATATAAAGCACAAAATGACAAAATTCTTAGGAGAAAATCCAGATTGCCTTGGGTTTGATGACAAGTTTTTAAATGTAAAACTGAAAGCAAAATCCATAAAAGAATTGATAAACTCGACTTTATTAAAATTCAAATTTTCTGATATGCAAAAGACACAGAGATAATGAAAAGACAAGCCACAGAATGGGAGAAAATATTGAAAAAGACATATGTTATCGAAAATACACAAAGGATTCTTAAAACTCGAAAGTAAGTTTTTAGAAAGTGAGCCAGAGCCCTTAACAAATATCTTATGAGAGAAAACATACAGTTGTCCAATAGGCATGTGAAAAAATATTCCACATTATATGTCATCAGGGAAATGCAAATTAAAACAACAATGATATAATACTATGTATCTATTAGGATGACTATAGCCCAGAACACTGACTCCACTAAATGCCAAATAGAATGTGAAGAAGCAAGAAGTCTTATCTGCCACTGGTTGGAATGCAAAATGATATAACCACTTTGGAAGGCAGTCTGGTGATTTCTTACAAAAATAAATATACTCCAATCCTTCAACATAGCAATCACAATATTTTCCCAAAGGAAGTAAACATTTATGTCCACATAAAAACCTGTACAAAGATGTTTTTAAAGCTTTGTTTATAACTTCAAAACTTGAATGTAACCAAGATGTCCTTCAGTAGGTAAATGGAAAAACTGTAGTACATACACTGTCTAGTAGATTATTATTTAATGCTAAAAACAAATGAGCTATCAAACCATGTAAAGACATGAAGGAAACATAAGTGTGTATCACTAAGTAAAATGGTATATCCATGTCACATTTGTCCAACCCTAGAGAATGTACAACATCAGGAGTGAACCTCAATGTAATGTATGGATTCTGAATGATAATAATATATAAATGTAGGTAAATCAATTGTGACAAATGTGCCACTCTGGTGATAATGAAATAAGTTCTGCATGTATAAGGAAGAGGTATATGGGAAATATTTCTGCCTGCTGTTCTAAAACTAAAACCACTCTAAAAATCAAGTCTTTTGATCTTAGAACTTACAAGTGAGTTAATCAATTTATGGGACACAAAACAAATATACAAAATCAATTCTATTTTTATGTATTTGCAATGAACAATTCAAAAATAAAATTGAAACAATTCCACTTATATCATCAAAAAATAGAATGCTTTAAATAAATTTTGCAAAATAGGTAAAAATTTACACTCTGAAAACTATAAACTAATTGTGAAAAACACTAAAAAAGTTTTAAATAATTAAAAAAGGTTACCTGATGTTATGGTTTAGATACGAGGTGTCCCCCAAAAGCTCTTATGTGAGACAAAGCAAAAAGGTTTAGAGGTGAAATGATTGGATTATGAGAGCCTTAACCTAATCAGCATTTAATCTCTGGATAGAGATTAACTGGTTGGTAATTGAAGGCAGGTGGGGTATGACTAGAGAAGGTGGATTATTGGGAAATTGACTTTGGGATATATATTTTGTCCTTGTTGAGCAGGGCTCTCTTTTGCTTCTTAGTGTGATGTCTTAAACCACTTCCCTCTACCACATTCTTCCACCATGGTGTTCTGCCTCACCTTGAGCTGTTTGTGGACTGAGGCATGTGAAACAGTGAACCCCAAAATAAATTTTTCCTCCTCTAAAATTGTTCTTGTCAGGTTTTTTTAGTCACAATAGTGAAAAAGCTGACTAACACACCTTACCTGACAAAGTTTGCCCATCTTGAAAGGGGAAGAACAGCACACCAATGAGGTATTCATATTCTCTTTTTCTCTGCTTTCAGTGCTGGGGATCAGACCCAGGGCCTCACACAAGCCTGTCAAGTGTGTTTTTATGAGCCACATTCCCAGGCTTACAGCTAGGTAGTTATTAAAGCTTACTAGACTAAGGGCAGGAAAGATAATTCACAAGAATTCAACATATTGCCAACAAAAATTCATTTTTCCCATTTATTATTATTTAGAGACTACTTTTGGCCTGCACATCACAGTGCAAGGAAACTTTGTTTCTGATAAATAACATTCAATTTTGAAAATCTGCTTTGCTTTAACTTTAAAGACTAGTTTTTAAAACAACTCCAAGTGGTATTCACATATTAAGAGTTTGGAATCTTATCTACACCCTTTCTAGATTTTAAATATATTGATGCATCTCAGTCATGTGTTGATATCTTTGTATATTAACTTTGTGGTTATTAGATGTAAGAAGGGGGCTAGTCATTCCTCTTTAGCTTGTCTGGAGAGAATAAGGCCTCATTGACATACATAAGGTGAAGAACTTCCTGTTTGTTTTCTGTCATTTTGCACTAATGAGGTGTGAAACCTAGGCTTGAGCCTGAAGACCAGAGCTTTGGATGCTAAAAGTTGCATTAAATTGTTTGGAAATTCCTTGGCAAACTTCAGAAAGGCCATACTGTTGCATCCAACCCGCACTTCTCCCCAAGAAGTGCAGCCCAGACAACTCTGCAGAAGCAGCAAAGTTTATTGAGGAAATAGGCACACAGGCCAATGGATTGGGGTTAGCTCTCCTTTCCTTCAGAGAGTGACCTGAAATGAGGGTTTCAGAAGTTATTATAGGGTGGGCTAGCTACATGACTCAGGAAAACAGGATTTGGCAAATATTCAACCTATAGTTATTTATAGGTCGACAGTGATGGTGCCTCCTATGTCCCTTTTCAGTTCCTGGTACTTTAGGTAACTGGCCAGGGCATCTGGCAGCCTGTGGTTTGGCCTCATCCATGAGAAGCAAGCATAGGAAAGCATTAATCATGGAAGCACAAAAAAGCAGGTTAGCAGATACATACAGGCCTGAGCCAAAGTGACTCCATTTTGAGTTTGGATTTTACAATACCAACTCAAAATTATCTGTCAAAATAGGTTTACAAAATTATTTCAACAGTCCTCCATAGCTGGGACAAGACCAGTGGATCCCTTCCCACAGGCCCCATCTCTGGTAAATACCAGTAATCATCAGAATCACATTAGCATGCACACTGTTACCAAGTGACCTCTGTTTCCCATTTTGGCAATAGTATTGGTTTGAATATCCTTCTATATTTCAAAAACCCCTGTTTGACAAGCCTTCAATTTCTGGTAAATGTGCTCATAAAACACAATACCAACATAAAGTGGCAATGATTAAATTAAAATTAATGGGGTTTAAAGAGTTAGGGCCATTCTTAGTGTGGGGGAAACAAAATCCAAGTGGTCTTTCTAATCATGTGACCAGTACTAGATGTGGGAAGTGAAAATAATGTAGCCTGAGAAAAAGGAAAGAGAAAAGCCATGCACTGACAGCTTTCATCTTCCCCAATAAATGTTTTCCTGTTGATAATCGCAGGCAGGAAGGAGTGTCTCACCACACTGGGGTTATAACCTTTGGTAGGCATTGACCTGCAAAAACACAAGACCTCAGACCCAAGAACTCAAATTTCTGAGCACAAAAACTGACCAATTCATTGATTAATGAAACAAACCCCAAATTCCTAAATGTTCAGGAAAACCGATATGCTCACCAGACTACCTCCCAGGATAACTTACATAATCCCAGTCCCTTTCTTTGTTTGGTGGCTCATTTTCCACCAGAAAAGTGGATCCATCTTCATAGGTGTAGTCCTATTCCTGAATAAAGGCTGAAATGATCTGTAAAGTTTGCATTCTTCCTGGTCTTTTTGCACTAACAACCAGCCCATCAGAGAAGCTAATTTCTCTAAGAACAACTCCCAGTGCAAACATTTCCAGATGAAAAAAATCAATTAAAGTAGGAAGGGTTTTGTGTTGGGAACAAAAAGAGTAAGTTAAGTTAGAGCTCACGTTTTTCTTCCTGATGTGTAACCCATCAGACACCTTTGCTTGCGGTAGCTAATTTGTTTACCCTCAGAATTTCTATGGGGCTTTCAATAATCCTTTGGAATAGAGACAATCTTTAGTCTCCTAGGGCCATATGATAGGCCTGGTTTGGCCTCATTTCCTTCAAAACTAAATAGGCGAGCTTGACCATATTCGGGAAGTACTGTGTTTCCTCTTGGGTACAGCACTGACACAGGGACTAAGTGAGGAAATGGAAAGAAAGCAGAGTATAGCCCTCTTGATACATAGCTGTTATCAATGCTGCAGCTCAGGGAGGACCCTCTTGACCTTGAAGATGCTCACCAGGTGGTGACTGAACATTGGTACTTCCTTTGTGTTTGGAAGATGCTCACTGCCACCATCAGCACTTCAAGACCCTCTCAAGTGGACCTGCTGAATTCCTCAAAGGTTTGGATAGAGTTCCAATGAGAAGTTTCTGTTGTTAATAAGGAAAAGTCAGAAGCATTTTGTGAAATAAGATTTTAGCTGTTCTTGTCACATACACACACAAAGTAACCATGTGGAATGATAGATATGTTAATTTGTTTCACTATAGTAACCATTTTACTATCTGCTTACACTAACCTCAAATGTAAGAAAATGTATTAAAATAGATAAAAATAAAAGTTATAAGCAGTGTGTTTGTAACTGTAACTGAAACTTGGAATCTAAGAACACTAAAATTAACCCCCAGGGGCAAAGGGCAACTTGAGGAAATCTCTTCAGGAACAGTCTTATTTTCGCAATGCCTTTTATCTATTTCTCTCTCACTATCCTTCTCTTGATTGCCCTTTTTTTTTTTTTTACCTCTTTCAGTATTTGATATAAATGTATTGCTTATTACAGTGCCTCTTTCCAGAACTTTCCAAACCTTTTGGAAGAAATGGCAACTTTTTCACAGCAAAGAGCTTCCTGTAGTAAAAGTCCTCGGAGATACTTGATGTGTGACATGACATCATTAAGGATAGGTGGCTGGGCCAGTACAGACATTGTGGAAGAAAGAACTCCAAACTGAGAGTGGCAGTCTGCCAGTCCTGTCCATTGATTCTCTGTAAGTAGGGACCCTGTGGCAGTGAGAAGTAGGAGATGTATGGCTCAGAAATGAGAAGTATGACTCTGAACTACTGCTACTATTGACTGTTTTTGTCCTATTGGGCAACTTACAACTCCAGGCTTGTTTTTCCCTTTGCAAAATGATCACTACAGTGCTGGTGTAGGACAGTTGAAATTCAAAGTACTTGCTTTATCTTAGTCATTCATTTGTTCCCCCCCCCCCCCAATTCCCCCAGTGATGTAACTCTTTGAGCACCTGTCTTCTCTGACATGGGTAAGAAAACTGAGGTAGTGACTTCAAAGTAATAGTGGCAGGAACAGGGATTAGTATGGGTTCCATGCAGCTCAAAAACATGTGAGCTGTACCCCAGAGGTATAACTGCCCTCCCATTAGTGTGATGGACAGAGAAGAAAGTTTCCCAGGTCCTTCTTCCCTCATCTTTCAAGCTGGATGTTTGGGTCCCTAAAACATCCAAACAGCTTATTTCCTCGGGGGTTTCTGACATGAGGGTTTGGAGCGTGATGCCTAAAGCATCCTTCTCTCTATCCTCCCTCTTCAGTAGGCCAAGTTACACCTTGTCTCAAAGTGAGTGTCACTAGGGAGCATGCCACAAGGTCCCCAAGAACACCCCACCATGTCACCTGTTGTTCACATTCCATCTCTGCCCCAGAAGTTCACATTCCTTCTTTCCCTGGGGAGGAAAGTGAGAGGATTTCCCATGGAATATTGGGAGCTCTCTTGGAAGTCAAAACCCCCAGGGGAAGCTGAGCTCCTTTAGCAGAGTCCCCTCAGTGGCCAGCAGAAAATGTTTGCCACAAGTTGTTCACTCAAAGGTATTTTGGGGATGTTCCTTTTTTTTTTTCTTTTGGTACTAGAGATTGAACTCAGGGACACTTGACCACTGAGCCACATACCCAGCCCTATTTTGTGTTTTATGTAGAGACAGGGTCTCACTGAGTTGCTTAGTGCTTCGCTGTTGCTGAGGCTGGCTTTGAACTCACAATTCTCCTGTGTCAGCCTCCCTAAGGGCTGGGATTACAGGCTTGCGCCACTGCGCCTGGCTTGAGGATGTTCCTTGAATGATGAATTACCCACTTGGAAATTGTTTACCCCCATACTTGCTAGAGCATTTCTCTGAAGGATTTTCAAAGCCCATTCCTGTTTTATATGCTTGTATTATGCCTATTCCATGAGGGGTTCCAAACTCTTCAAGTGCTTAGATACCTTTTTGTATTTTTCCTCAGGGATATGGTGCAGGGAGGACATGGGGGAGGCAAGGTAAAGCAGGTAAGGAAGAACTCCCAGAACATTTAAAAAAAAGTGAAAGGAGAAGGTGAAAAATGGGAGAGGATGAGTGATTCTGGATAGTGACCCTTGCTCTGTATTTCCCACCCAGATTCTAGCAGAGCCTCTTTATAGAACAGGGAAGTGACGACCCAGAGTCCAAGGTCATTTCTTGCTTTTTTGCGATCACACTCTCTAAATATCTCAAGAAGCCTAATCTATCTCAAGGTTGTGGGGATGGAGCCACCAATAGGGCAACATGCAATCTGCACATCTGGATGACATGTCCTTGAACATTTGCCTCCACACTCAGATTTAGATCATTGAAACCCAAGGGACAGAGGAGCCCTGAGGGCCTAAAGCCTTTACACCTAACACCTGTTGAAATCTTGTGAATTTTTTAGCTTCACTAACTTCTGGGAGTAGGCTTAGTTTGATTTACTTAACAAGCATAGACTTCTCAGGATACTAAAAGGTGAGAAGGGGATGCTGACAATGATCCTCCACCCAGTTGAAACTGGAAAGTTATGATCATTATGAGCAATTATGTTCAAAGTCCAGCCCTCTCTGATTGGAATGTTACCATACCCCCATACTACCTGGATGACCTACCCTGCCCGGTCTTGTTGTCTTTGAGGATAGGATGCTTGTGGGCCACAAGTTCCTCTTAGGTGAGCTGATGCAAGAGGATTGTCAGAGTGCCCAGTAGACAATCTCTAACTTCATTGTAATTCTACCTGTATGCTAAATGACACTCACCTTCCCAGTGCTGTGACAGTTAACTGCAAAAAAACAGAAGGATCAAAATGAGGTGCTGATGCCTGAATTCCTCAGAAAAGTTCTGTCCATTTCCAGAAAAAGACATGAACACCTCCCATTAACCTATGCCTACTTATTTTTTTATCCTATATCTGTATCATTTACTCTATATCTTGGCCCCAACAGACTGAGAAGCTGATCTGAGCATTTATCTCTGCTTCTCCTATTCTTGGCCAGGAATAAACTCTCAATTAGCCCTTAGTCTTGTAATTGTTTCCATAATTCTCTAAGGGAAAAATAAAAATCCCAGTTTGGTGTCAAAATTAGTAAAAACAATGCTAAAAGTCTAAAATCTCCACTCCTGGTAGAACATGTGATGCATTATAAAAAACATGAGAATGTATGATAAACTCTGCCCCATGACCTGCCCTTCTCTCCTCCCCTGGGAGACCTCCTGTATGAATAGGACAAGATCCCTTATAAGCCAGCAACCCTTTGTCCTCCAGCAACTTAGGGGTTGTAAAACTTCCCAGTTTCCTGACTTACACAACCCAATGAAGTCCCCTTCTGTTTGAGTCAAACCTCTGTCTTAGAGTTTCTATTGATATAAGTCCCTATCAAGGACCTGAGGCCAGCAAATATACTACTAAGGAGTATTTTGATTTCACTGCAAGTAATAAGTCAGCGATCTGAGTGGTTGATATACAGTTTAGAACAAGATAAAAAGAAATACAAAATATTAGGTACAGTAAGATTCTTTTTTACCACCTTCAATTATCACTATTTAGTTTGGCTTCCATGTTAGGAAAAAGTACAAATTCACCAGCAATGTTATCTTGGGATAAATAACCTTCTGAAATATGCAAAGATCCCCTAGCTGAATTATTTAATGCTTCAGAAGGCTTAGTATAAAGAGCCTTCTTACCATATTTTCTGCTGTTTTTTTCAGAGAAGATTTTTAACTACTGGTTTTCAGTTTGTCAGAGTCGATGCATTTCTTCAGATTTGCTTTTAAAGCATACTCTAATACTTCCATTTTCTTTACTTGCATATGTATAAATGAAAACTGGCATCCTATTGTATGAGGTTTCAAGCTGGAAGACAAAGCAATTGTTTCCTCACTCTTCCTCTCTACCCATTCCCCAGGCTTGGACTCAGGCTTGGACTCAGCAATGACTGCCTTCTAACAATACTTTGTAGGTGGGAAAAGGTGTTCTCTCTTCAATGCAAGGTCTTCCTTTGCTTTTCAAATATATAACATTAAAATGAACTCATATGGGCTTTTTGACTAAATTAGCCAAATCAATCAAATCCAATCATGCTTTAAAAATATATATTTCAAATGAGAAATGAATTAAAGAAAATCATACAAGTCTCCAAAAAGAGGAAGATTCTGTACATTTCTGTGTATAATTCATATTTTTATTTTAAAATTTAATTGATAAATAAATATGAAATATATTCAAGGTATATGATATGATAATTCAATACACATATGCATTGTATGGTGATTATGACAATCGAATTAACATGTCCATCACCTCCCATGCTGAACTTTAGATCCCCAGAACTTGCTCATCTTATAACTAAAAGTTTGGGCTCTCTGACTAGCATCATCCCCATTTCTCCCAATGTTCAGTCCCTAGCAACAACCATTTTTTCTTTGCGTCTGAGTTTGACTTTTCTTGGTTTCACACATAGGTGAAATGATACAGTATTTGTCTTTCAGGGTCTGACTTATTTTACTTGGCACAATGTTCTCCATTTATATATGTTGTAGCATAAATACAGATTCATTTATGTTGTAGCAAATGGCAAGATCTCCTGTTTTATGACTGAATAATATTCTTTTGCACA
Source organism: Geosciurus inauris (assembly GCA_004024805.1). Classification (NCBI taxonomy): domain Eukaryota; kingdom Metazoa; phylum Chordata; class Mammalia; order Rodentia; family Sciuridae; genus Geosciurus; species Geosciurus inauris. Next base: position 27,787 of record PVHX01017442.1, on the reverse strand, counting down.
TATGTACTACAAGGAGATAGGACCACACACCTGTTAGGTTGTTAAAACAAGAGTTGATCAAGGGTATAGAGCAAAGGGAACATTTGCACACTGTGGGTAACAATATAAATTGGTATAGAAATTATGGAAAACAGTGTGAAGTTTCCTCAAAAAAATGAAAAAAGAACTATCATATGATCTGGAAATTCCATTCCTCTGTGTGTGTGTGTGTGTGTGTGTGTACATATATATCCTAGGACTTGAAATTAGTTTGTCTAACAGGTATCTGGACTTCCCTATTCACTGAAGCATCATTCATAGTAGTCAAGAGATAGAAATTACTGAAATGTTTATTGATGTATGAATGGATAAATAACTTTTATTTGTATTCTAATTCAGTGCTCCTTAGTCCCCTCTGCTCCTATCTCTTAGAATCACCAATGCTATCCCTTGCTGTCCTTTACTCTAACATCCTTACTCTAAGTCCCCTCACCTGTCTGTTAGAGGGACCTTACCCATTCCTGTGACAGCTGCACAGCCACAGAGTTGAACAGTGAAGGATAGCTCATGACACATTATCAAATACAGCTGAGCTGTATTTCCACCAAGAACAAAACCAGAAGTGTAGTGTGGCTTTTCAGCAGATGGATTTGGATGAGATCACTGGCTTTCAGCCTCAGATATGTTTCAGGGTCATCTGTGGAGGTTTATGTACTTAATGTCATTAAGCCCCATTCAGGGAAATTCTGATTCAAAAGGCCTACAGTTTAATGCAGACGTCTGTTTAAAAAATCCATAGTTGATTTTGCTACATTTAGTGTGAAAACCACTGGACTAGATCATTGGAAAATTTTACTGAAATTAAAACTTTATATCAGTTGAAAGTGGGCCAATGCTTGGAGGAGCCTCCTGAACCATCTTAAAATCAGAGTGTATTGAGCTATATTTCTGGTTCTTCCAAGAAGAGAAGAATCGACTGTTACCTGAAGGCTTTTCATAGTTTAGAAGTTTTTTTATGCACTCAGTGTTGCACAAATGAGAGCAGGATCCAGGCATTCAAAGGGTGAATCACTTGCTTCACCTATGCCCCTTTAACTAAATAATCACATAGTTCTAGAAGCTCAATGATTCAGAATAGCCTAAAAGTCACTTTTTATAGTGTCTCTCCAGTCACTACTTGGATACCATTTACATTGCCTCCCACTAATTCTTTTCCACTTACCATTTTCATTGCCTAAATTGAACTATTTGATTTTCAGTAACTTCTGGACCTCTTTTAACAGAACAGACTCTTCAGCTGAATTACAAGCCCCCACCCTTGGCCATGTGAATTGGAATCTGCTTAACCTACCACTGCCCCTTTTGGGTAAAGACTCTCCTATAATTATTCTCCCAGAACTGGTGCAGTAGACAGTAAGGTAAGCCAGTCCAAGCAAGTACTATTCCCACTTTAGAAAGGAAGAATTGCAGTTACCCAGCAAACCATTCATACAGATTCTCCTGCATCCAGGGACTAGGTTCTAAGGTGTATAAACACAATGAAGAGCCTCCCTGGCTTCTGAGTCATTGAGGGATCTAATAAAAACTCAAATTTTCATAGAAACATTTTAGAAAAGTTTAACATGAACTGCCATCCTACTGTTGAAGAAGGAACAATCTCCAGGAGTGAGAGAATTAATGGATGTGAGGAACTCCTGCCCCACTATTGTGCTGGGACCAAACTTGTCGGGACCAAACTTGTCAAGGCCAAGGCCCAACTGGCCTCCCTGCAGCCCAAGAAGATGCATTAATTCTTGCATCTACTTGCATCTTTACATTCAATGTAAGTCCAACTTAGAAATGTCTTTAATCTATAAGACACTTCAAGTGTTTTATAGAAGTTTAGACCTCTTATAAATAAATTGAAACAAACTAAGTACCCAGCCAAGTCATCCTGCTTCCTCCATTTGCTAGTTTCCTTTCCTTTTGGAATTTTCAGTCCAGGTGTGGGCAGCACGTGATCATCTTCCTTCTCCCTACCTGCAAGAAAACTGCTTTCATTTATTTTATTTTTGTGACTGTTCTCCCTGAAGGAGACTTTATTAACTGTCTAAGTAATCTTCGCTATGGCCTCATTCTGTTCTTATATAAGGTGATTTTTTTTCTGTCTAACCCATGTTTTCTCTTGTAGCAATTAAAACTTGTTTTCTCTTGTTATATGCCAATTAAAAAAAAACAACTTGAACATCCTCTTTCCCCACTGAACCATAATCATCATCTTCTGTGTGCTTAGACCTCATCAGGCATTCTCAATGTTTCTCCCTCATACTCATTACCATTCTAGAATATTCTCCTTCTCTTCCTAGTCCAAGGCCTTAGATACACAAAATTTTAAAAATCTTGGGAATTTTCTTCTTGAACTTGAGGATAAAAAAAAGAACAATAATAACAACAATAATTCTAGTGATATACTAATTCTTTACATTGTCTTAAAAATTTGTACTTTTTTAAAAAATTGTACCATTACCACAAAAAGATTGAAGAAGATAAGTTTTTGGTTCACATTTATTTTTCATAAATTTAGTTCTCAGAGAGACTGTGAGACTTGCCCAAAGTCATATGGCTGGCCATCAACAGATCTGTAACTTTGATCCCATATGCTGTGGTCTGGAAGTCATTTTTATCTCTACAAAATCAAAACCATCCTCTCTCTGTGAATATAAAGTTCTAAGCTTATCATTAGCCGCTACCATCCTGCACTTGAGTAGTCTTCAGCTATGTGTGTTCTATTAACCTACAATGTACTAATGTACCATGAGGACATTCTCATTTTTCTCACTGAGATACTGAGGAATTGAACAGAGTGTGTGAAGGAAATCAATGAGGAAGGAGAACAGTTCTTCTGTGCAATTTCCCCTGCCAATTCTCCTCAACAAACTTCAGCTAATCTTAGAACCCTCTGCCTCTGCCTGCATCGCCTTTCTATGTACTCTTTATACAGAATCCAGAAAATAATTCTGTTAAAACTCCTGCAATTATTATTGGGGCAACTCTCTTAGATTCTGGTGAGAATATTGTACTGGAGGGAACTTAAAGCTGGAGAATAAAAAGCTGAACTCAGTAGTGCACACCTATTATCTCAGCTACTTGGGAGGATGGGACAGCTCAAGACCAGTCTGTATAACTTAGGGAGATCCTTTCTCAAAACAAAACACCCCAGGAAGATAAATGAGAAGATAAATGGAAAGATCCAATACTGAATCTGATGGAACTACAACAGACACTCATCACTTTCACTTTTTTAAATTTCTAGATTCTCCTTACTCTCAGTAAATACTTCCACTGGCTATAATAGCTTGCCTCCATAAAAGGTTTGAGTGCCTGATCTATGTACACTTTTGAGGCTGGGGTTGCTACTTTTGTATACTTATCATTGAATCAGGTGAAGGAGGTGTCCAAGTAGATCACCGGCATAAGTGTATTTTTTCCTCTCTTCACTGTACAATGATAACCGTGCCTTCTTCTGATGATTAGCATTAATTATTTTGCAAGATAGTGGCTACTATTCTTGCCTGCTAGGCCATTAAAATAAGAAATCCCAAGTATTAAGTGGCAGCTTTATCTTATAGTTTAATATGATTATTGCAATGTTCCTGGGATAGTCTCCTCTTAGGGTCAAGAACTGTTAAACTCATGAATGCTAAAACTTCAGTAAGAGAAGCAGAGATTCTTTAAATGAGTCAATGGGAATATAAGCATATCTGTTCTTGAAGCTAGTTTTTTCTGCCTATTGAGGTTGCAGTATTATATAAATATTATTGATATGATAGGTATACTGCATACCAAGGAATGATGCCCCATTCTTCTATAAAAATTGACCCTGTTGTTTTTTAAGCAGATCAGTCCAACACTCAGTAGCTTCTGTGTGGTATGGTGGATGATATGTGCAATTCCATCCATAGTCATGGGTCTGTTCTCACATCTCTTTACTAGAAAGTAAATATTTTAATATGATTCAATGTATGAATGACATCCTTCACCAGTGAATCAAATATTTCATAAGTGCTGTGGCAATGTTCTCTGAATTCCTTCAGGCAAGGAAGGCTACTGTATATGTGGAATATGTGCATATCCTATCAGAATGAATTGGTGATTTGTCTAAGATTGAAGGGATCCAATTGTGCTACCAGTTAGCCAATTGATCACACTGAGAGTTGGTCTCAGTTGCTAGCCATATGGGTATTTGGCAGTAGCAGTGGCTGTACCAGATTTGGCATATGGGAAACCACAACATTGAGCCCTGAATTGCTTCCATCCCTGCCACCATGATGACTCTGCTCTAGGTGGACAATGGTAAATGATAATATGAATGGATCTCATCCACTGGTTGCTTATGCTTTTTCTGTGCTGGGAATCTTGGATGGACACTAGCATGTGATAAGGAGAACTTCCACTTGGCACCCAATCCCATATATTTACCTGTATGCTTTACCTCAAGACCTAAGTGTCCTCTATTTCTTTTCCTTAAATGATGGGCCAAGGCAATTGTCACTGCCCATAAGTTTAGATATATTTTATCCTGAGGTCCATTCTCTTTACACACAAAGCAGATCTCTAGGTGTACTGCCTTAAGCTCCATTCACTGGGAGAATTTTTCACCCCCACACTCTCCTTGCAGACTACACTTGAGTGTGCCTGCATAGTATCTTTAGCTGAGACAGTCCCAAGAACCAAAGGCTGCCAGCCAGCAGCCTTTCAGGAGCTGGATTTGTGAGTCTTTTTTTCCTGGAGAGAAACCAGAGTGATGCTTTTTAGCACTCACCAACCACTTCTCCACAGTGCCTTCATCCTACATAAAATGATGGCTTTCTTTCCACAAATTCCTTTTCCTTTTGGTTTGTCTCCAGAGCAGCTATCACCTTGTACGTTGGTAAGTTATTTATTTACTTAGTTTATATTATGTTCTTCAATAAATATTATCTATTTGAAGACAGGGAATTTAATAGGTTTAGTTCATAGCTATATCTCACCATCTGACATAGTAGATGCACAAAACCAGTTGCTAAATATTATTTTAATAATGAATAAATACTACATTCAGAGAAGTCAACCCTAATAGCTGCTTCTATCCTCCAAAACAAACCAATAAACACACACACTAAATTAGATCTGCCCTAGGATTCTCTCCCGTGTTTCCTATTCTTTTATAGCAAAAGCGACACCACAATTTTTAGGCATGTGTGCTTTTGTTTGTTCCATATTCATAGTTCACGCTAGATGATGAATTATTGGGGTCCAGGAAGTATGTCTTATTCTCTACTACATCCCCAATACCCAGTGTAGTAGTTAATTATAAATGTCAAATAAATGTAAGGTAGATGAAAGAAAGGAGCAAAATGAGGTAGAGAACAACAATATGTAATTGATTTTTATATATTCTATTATATCTCAAATACTAACACTTATTTTTGTCTGGAAAGTTAGCACTTGGTGCTGAGGGTGTAACACCACACACACACACACACACACACACACACACACAGATACTGGGAGTGACTATACAAAGCCCTTGGGGAATTCTTATCTCTCAAGGCTCTGAACTAATGATATGACTTGAAACACTTCAAAAGTGTTATGTGGGACTTTCCCCTCAATGTGTAAAGTGAGAATATCACCTCTCAATATTTCCTGATTCCAGAACAGGCTACATCATGTGCCCCTTTCCTTCAGGGCCATCTCTGAAGGGGGATAATCACCCCCTTCTCCTTTTCTGCTTGTCTTCATTTAAAAGGTTCATCCATCAAATACCAAATTTTAGATGAATTATAGTGAATATGTTTGTGGAGGAGAGAATGCAAGGGCTCTTAAGATCACACAAGGCGGCATTCCTAAGACAGTCTTTGTGTAGTAGTAACATAGCAAATAAGGCTGACAGTACAGATTTCAAGGCCTGCGTAAATGAACAGGCACGTGTACACAAAGATTCACATAAAATTTCATACATGCATACATATTCACATGCTACCACATGTTCACATACACTTGCACAGATACAGAGGTACAAACTTGCACACATTCTGCTACAAAAAAGAAGAATGTTATCTAAACAGAGGACAGTCCTTGCCCCTGCCAGGCCCAGTGGCATCCCTGATATTGACTGGTCTCTGAGCAAGGCACAGCCCTGCCCTGTTAGAATCTCATGGACTATAGGAAGCTGACTCTCCACACTGGTCAGGATGTGCTACTGAGGTTTCAGTGTGTAATTTAAAGCAACAACAAGAAGCTCAGAGTTTTCTCACGTGATTTCAGAACTGCTAGTGCTCAAACAGCTCAAACAGGCTAAAATTGTGTCAACAGGCTCTTTACTGACTTCCAAAATATTGCCAATGCTTTTCCTGACCAAGTTAACCAGGAGATGGGAATGGCAATTTTAAAAAGGCAAGAAAGGAAAAAACAAAAAAAGCTCTATATCTGAGTCCTGGAGAAATTAGAGGTCAGAGGTCATAGTTGCTCAGGTAGCTTAATTAACATGTTTTCTTTTGGAAGCCTTTCTGAGACACTTTTCCGATTCATAAACAGGGCTATTCTGTTAAAACCAAGCACGAGACAGTAATAATGCTGCATCCTTACAGATGGAAATCCTTGGTAGGCTTTATGCCCCTCCATTTTGGCCCTCACTTAAAATTGTCCCTGCCTAGCTCAGCCAAGGGCAACTGTTGATGGACTCATTTATTAACTGACCACCAAATAATCCTGGTTACAGTCTGAGCAAGCAGCTGTATCTCCATTGGAGGCTTTGTCCTCTGAGGGAATAAAAACACAGGCAATTTTCTTGACATTGGCCAATGAGTATCTTATGTAAGCCAGAGGCATTGTGTCTAGGATAATTCTCTTTCTCATTCCTCTTTTCCTTTTCCTGGCTGCTTCCACCCTCCTTCTCCCATTTCTCCTCAGAAGCAGCAGAAAGTTTCTATGAGATGAACTATTTTGTTCCCAAATGCTTTCTGAGGGTCTCTGAACATGAATGTCACCAGGGTGGCCATTTCCTCTCAAATTAGGTTTGTCCTTTCATCTCAAGGGAAGTCTGGGAAGATGGATTAAATATTCCCTCCCAGAGGCAGCATTTGGAGCTCAGAATTATGGGAAGATGTTATGAACTCTGAGCTTCTACCGGGTCCTCCAACTTCCAGCAAGGGCAGGGATTGCTGAAGGACCCAAGAAGTTTGATATCAGTGTCATCATTGACTAGACATTTCTTTCAGCAACAGACCCTAAAGTTTCTGTGTCCAAGTGCACGTTTTGATTCTACCAACTGAGCCATAACTGGTGGAATGGGAGAACATAGAAGGGGTGACAGGGTGGAATCAAATGATGGTTACATTTTATAAAGGCTGCCCTCACTGCACCAACCTCCGCCAACACCTCAGCATTCAAGGCTTATGCTCAGCCCCCACTTGCACTCCTCACAGCTCCCAAGGTTGCTGCCCTGCTTGCTGAAAAGGGGAGGAAGAAAGCAATGAAATCAACAACTTTTGTCAAATTTCTGCTGCTGATCACTTGTGGGCAAAGAGCAATGCCATTTCAGCTTTTATTCTTATTTTTTAACTTAATCTGCCTTGTAGACTTGACACTGCCTCAGAGTAAAGCCATAAAGTTGCTTGTGTTTGTGAGCTCATTATCACCTTCTCTCTCAGCTCACCTCATCTGATTCTTTCTAAATACCTCTCACTCAGCTGCTCCTTAATAAATCTTACAGCTCCCTCTCACCTCCCTCTACCAACTCTCAGTCCTACTCCCTCTCCCTCCTGTTTGCAGCTGGAACCTGGAAGAGGGCCCAGATGGAGAAGGAATTTCACAGGAAAGAATGACAGCTCAAGGAGTTGCTTCCTTCCTGGCCTGTGACGCCTATAGTCCCTGCTTCTCCCTTGGCCTAAAAGCTGAGGAGCCCATCACGGGCATGTAGCTTTCCCCTGGGTGACTGAACAGCAGAGCAGGGTGGGAAGTCACAAGGGAGTTTGTGCAGTCTTCTCTCTGGGGGAGTCAGTGTTGTACCAAGCAGGAAGGAAGGGTTCAGACTGGACTCAGGCATAAGAAAACGGGGTGGCTGCTGTTGAGCTGGAACATCCCTGGATAGGTGGCATTGAGGCCACACAACCCTTTCATCTCTGATCCACAATCCTGAGAATTTTCACTCCTGGAGATTGCTAGTCCAGCACATTTAGGATGGTTGGATAGGGGAAGACTGAAAGGCACTTTCCACAGAATGAGACCAGTTTGCTTAGCTTCATGCATGGTCTTTAATTAGAATAATTGGTTTTGGTGACATGACAAAATAAAATTGATGATTCAATGACAGCTAATCACTTGCAAGAAATGAAAGATGCCCTTACAATGAAGATTTATTTCATGTTATTTTTTCCTCAAGCATTCTTAACTGACTGAATAATGTAGTAATGATCACTCTGATATTTCCACGTGTACTTTTAAGAATTTATAAGGTAATCTGTCTTCTGAGGAGCCTAGGGCAGTACTAAACGGTACAGTTAAAATAAAAGAGGGTAGTAGCTTACCCCTCCCGGGAGTTAAGGTGGGTCTATTGGGGAATAGTCTTTGGAATTTGGAGATTTGGGGAACAGATATAAGAAGGATAGACTCATGCCACAGAAGAAATCCCTAGATAATGACTGAATATCCATCCAGTCAGTGACAGGTGGCTGGGATGGGAGTGGGGAGATCAGGTAACCAGCTCTTTCCATGAGAATAAGATGGTCTGCAGGGACTTGGATACAACCTGAAGAAGGAATCCCCACCAGAGTTAGAGAGAAGAGTGCAGCCTAGCTAGCCAAGGAGTCTGAGGGTGACAGGGAAGGGCTACTCTGACAGTATTCCTCTAAGACCAGGGGGAGTATGTGTGTGTTCATGTGCATGTTGTCTGCATGCATATTAATATGTGTGTCTTTGTGTCCCTATTCCTATGTTCATGTGTGTGTGTTTAGTGCATGGAATGTGTGGGATAAAAACTCAGGCACTGGCCCCTAAAGGTCTTATAGGTTTGGTCTTTTAAACATGGAAAAGCCAGTGTTTAGGGAGGGAAGGAAAGCTACAGAAACAAAAACTCTGGCTCTTCTAAAGAAGGTCTCTCAGCCTTCACCAGGTAAGCTGTAGGTAACTCCCAGCAAATTGCTGACTTCCTTCTGGGTTATCCTCAGAAAGCTCCCTGAAGTGCCTCTCTACAGCTTTCCCTCGTTCATGTTCTTCCTAGACACACACAGAATTTCCTTCAGCTGTTCAGCTATGGTTAGCCAGTAATGAATAGCCCATGAATAATATAGTTGAGTTTCAGTTGTTAAAGAAAGAGCACCAACTTATGGTAGATACAGGGTTGACCACTGAGGCCTGTGAAGTGCCAGCACAGGGTGTGCAGTGGAAATTCAATCTCCTGGTTAACACAGAGAGACCTGGGACATGGACAATCATCTCCTCTAGAGCAAATGTCAGAGAAGTGTGTGTGCCAGGAAAGCATCAAGGAATTTCCTCCATTTTGAGTGGTGTTCACTGGGTTACAGAAGCCCATTCTGTCCCTCAGAGTTTCTGTAAGTCAGTTCAGCCAATTTCTGGCTGTTTTTTGCATTGAGGTATAGTAAATGAGGGTTCAGAGTCTCCTACTTCAACATTTTGGTCATGTCCTTCCTTAAAACTTTTAAAATTTATACCTTTAAATTTTCTTTATTTTTGGGAAAAAAAACATTTAGCACTATAAAATCTTTTCTCTTTTTATGTTTCTTGGAAGCTTTTGACAAGCCAATTTGCATTTTTTGTTTTGTTTTCCATACAAATTAAGTTTGAAGGATTTGATGTTTTATAGTCATGAGATTAAAAATAGATGTAATGACACATATGCAAGAAAGCTGTATTAATGTATATCTGTAATTATAGACAGTTCTCTTAGCAATTTAGAAGTACAGGGAACTGTAGGGTGTAAATGTCTCCCTTGAGGCAACATCATCAAACATATCTTAGATTTTTATCCTTTTGTTTATTAGACAAAATGTGACTTATCAAGTGGCCATCTGCAAATACATTTATGTGTTCTTATATAGCAGCTCTCAAATCTTAGAGAATATCATTGGTTATTTTATTGAAAAAAGCCATAAATTATTTTCCTAGCTTGTTTACTTTTTAAGAATACCTGGAATTGTCTACATGTGTCGGTTATTTATAACTAAATAATCTATTTAAGATGTAAGCCTAATGAAAAGAGAATAAGGCTCTGTTTATTTTAACTGTGAAGTCTATTCCACAATACTGTTCAAAGTTTTCTGAAGCATAAATTTTATCTTTATGTAGTTTATAGTTGGGAATCTTTGTTTAAGCCACTCTTTAAAAAAAAAATTGCTCCACAGAATTGTGCTAGATACTATATCAGCTCTAACAAATTATCACAAATGTAATAGATTAATACAACCAAATTTACTACCTTATGATTCAATTCTATACTTCAGAGTTAAAAATATGTTGCATTAGCTAAAAATAAAAGTATCTGTAGGGCTTTGTTCCTCCTTTTCTGTAGACTCCAGGGGAGAATCTGTTTCCTTGGCATTTCCAGCTTCTAGAAGCTGCTCTTAGTCCTTGGCTAGTGGTCCCTTCCTCCATTTTTAACACCAGCAACTTCAGAGTCAATCTTCATCACATTGAATCACTCTGACACTAAATATTTGGCAACCCTCTTCTAATTGTGATTACATATATCCTACCCAGATGGTTTTAGTTTATTTCCTGATGCTATAACAAAATATCTACAAAGAAAAGATGTTTATTTAACTCACAGTTCTGAAGGCTCAAGAGCACAGCTCCTGCACCTAATCATCTCTGGTGAGGGCCCTGCCACAGATGGCACCACAACAATGGGAGTATGTGTTAGTGGCCAGCATCTCATAAGAACAGGGATTCAGAGGACAGGCCAGGATCCCTTAAGTGATTGATTCAGTGTGAGAAAGATTGGTCCCAGAGTTGTTGGTGGTGAAGATAGAGAATAGCTTTTTAGAAGCTGGAAATGTCAAAGAAACAGATTCTCCCCTAGAGCCACTTCTTGCAGAATAGTATTATTGTGCAAGAACTGCATTAATCACTTCTGAGGGTGGTGTCTTTAATGATCTAATGTCCAGTAGGTTTATCTTTTAAAGTTTCTTTCATCATCATATTGGGGACCAAGCTTCTAGCAAATAAAACTCTGGGGGACATGTTCAAAAGGATAATACCAGAAAATTTCCCTACTTTAAGATCAGCTGATTTAGCAAATTTAATTCCACTGCAAACTTAGCCCCCAATTTTCCCATGTAATATGACATATTCACAACTTCCTTGCATGGGCATTATTTGATTTTGTTTATCATAGTCATTTTCTATTTTTATCAATTTAAAAGAATTCAAAAAAACTATTTTTTGCTTTTAAAACTTAAACATATGGTTTATTAATTTCTCTTCAGTCTTCACAATTAATTTTACTATAGCCTAAAACAATTTAGCAAAATTCTAAATTTAGAAAGAGATGCAATGCAGATAGATTTAATAAGGCCACAGAACTACTGAGGAAAATTATCTGGGAGTTAGGATTTTGAGATCTTAGCACATGAGTTAAAAAGCTGACTGTTGGATATTTGGTGTTTTACCTCATAATATTTTGGAACTTATTGTAATGATCTAATTTTTATTTGTTATATTTTAAAGTTTATCTGTAATGACCATGGTTACAGTAAGTCTATTTATTTATTATTTATTTTACCATTTATCAACAAAGTACAAGAGTAAAAATCATACTGTAACCTTATAAAGGAAGCAGAAGATTTTCTGGAAGGAATAAGGGTTGAAAATAGACCACAGTTTAGTAAATTATTGTCCTCAGGCCACAACCCACCTGCCACCCATTTTTGTAAATAAAGTTTCATTGAAACATGGCCAGAACTTCATTTATGTAATAGCTATAGCTGTTTTGTACCATAAATACAGAGTTAAATAACTGCTACCAGAGATTCTGCAGCCCACAAAGCCTGACAAGAACAGGTTTACAGGCCTGGATCAACAAACCAACAACAAACAAGAAAAGAAACTATGGCCACTCAATAGCATGTGCTTATGAGTGGTTTTTCTGATTCCTGAATCAAATAGAGGATAGGAAATGGCTACGCAATTATTACCTTGACAATTTGACCCCCAAATATGGACTTTTAGTAATATTTACACCGTGTGTGTGTGTATGTGTGTGTGTGTGGGTTTGTATGATTCATCTAAAGTTTGAACAATTGCTCATTAATGAATGCTACAGTTTGGATATAAGGTGTCCTCCAAATCTCCTGTATTCATATAGGAATATTTAGAGGTGAAATGATTAAATTATAAGAGCTGTGACCAGATAAGTTCATCTTAGAGTAACTGGGTGGTAACTGTAAGGCAGATGTGGCATGGCAGGAGGTGGTGTGCCCTAGAACCTTCTCTTTTCTCTCTCTGCCTCCTGGCTTCCATGAAGGAAGCAACACTCCTGTGCCAAGTCCCTCTGCTGTGATATGCTGCCTCATCTTGCCTCATCAATTCCAGAGTAATGGAATTGGTCAACCATGAACTGAACCTCTGAAACCAACCACACACTAAACCTCTGAAACCATAAGCCAAAATAAACTTTTCCTCCTCTAAATTCTTCTTGTCGGGTATTTTGTTCACAGAAATGAAAATCTGAATAGTATAAAGAATATATTGTAGGTCTAATTTCTTGACACGGAGATCCCTGGCACTGAACACATCCCATCTAACAACCTCTTAACCATTCATCAAAAAAATAACAATTCAAGAAAAAAACAAACCACATAAAGTCACATTTTATCATACAGAGCAAGCAAAATCAAAGAGCAAGAAATAAATTGGTTTATTAAAAATATTATAAATACTATAAAATATAAATAGTATAAATACTAAATATATCTCTAAAACAAAAGGTCTAGTAAACTTATGTCAGCAATTCATAAGCTAGGATTTGTTTTTACACCAGGGAACATTTAACTATGCCCTGAAATAATATATATATATTTTTTGCATGTGTAGTGTCACATCTGAAGTTGAGGGTGTTACTGGAATCTAGTGAGTAGACACAAGGATGCTTTTAAATATCCTACAGTGAACAGAACCACAAGAATTACCAGCCCCAAATTCCAGTAGTGCTGAGGTTGAAAATGATGGCTTTGCATTTCTGTACTATAGAATAAAATACTTGCCACAGACCACACAATTCACAGTCTTTCTCCCCTTATCTCTATTTCTGTCCTTTGCTCACTACATTCCAGATGATTAGCTTTGTACTACTCTTAGGACATGTTAATCTTTGGCACCTCAACACCTAGGCACTTGCTGATGTTTCCTCTCAGAATCACTTCTTACTTTGTGTGGCTACCTCTTCTCATTGTTAGGTCTGAGGTCAGATATAGCAGCCCTTTTTTTAACCACCTAGGACCCAGGTGACCCCTGCACCTGGAAGTACCCCATTCACACCCCACCTCCCAGAGGTAACTGCAATAGTACAGGTGAGACATGACAAAGACCTCAAATTTACAGACAGTGAGAACAGAAAGAAGGGGACAGGCTTTAAAAAGTTAAAAAGGAAAGTTAACAAAACAGGATGACCTATTTCAGTCAATGTATTCTGAAGTCTAAACCAAACCTCTGAGCTTATTGATTGCCTTCATGCCTGGAATAGTGCCTGGCTCATGGGCCACGTATGTTGGTTGAATCTAAGCTTGTAGCAGTTCGAATGTGGCTCCTTTGATCCATTTCTCTTCAGAGCCAAAGAGAGCTGGCAAGACAGGCTTGGAACTCACATCTGCATATGTTCAAAGGAAGATATTGAATTGGCTCAGATTTCTCATCTGTAGGCCAAGATGAATTTTCAAAGGCAAAATTTCTTGAGTTCATGTGAAATTGCTTCTTGATAGAGAAAGACATATTTCTAATACCTTGAAAATAGTAAGGAGAAGGTGGCTGCACCCAAGCTATACCCTATGATTCTGACACCAAAGACCAATACATTAGCCTCTGCTTTATTCACAGAGCTCCACTTATACTCACAAAATCTCAAGTCTGTTTTATCTTCTTGTGTAGTTTTGGATTACTTAAAAAAGGAGCAGGTCAGGAGGAGCAAGGAGAGCTGTAATCTATCTTTAGAGTACAGTACGTTCTGGGATAGCCCTAGGCAAATAGAAGTTGCTCATTTGGGAGGTGCTGAAATTGAGAATCAGAAAGATTTGGTATTCATCTCATATTGCACAATTACTATGTACTGAAGATGAGCCACAGGTGGGAGTGAAGAACTGGACATGCTTGAGTTAAAAAGTTTCAAAAACTGATGTAGGACCAGTTGAATATGAAAGGTGTGCACCAACACCCTAGTGATATATATCAATATGTATATATATGTATATATATATATATATATACATATATATATATATATATATATTGGTACTGGAGATTGAACTCAGGAGCACTTGACCACTGAACCACATCTCCAGCCCTATTTTGTGTTTTATGTAGAGGCAGGGTCTCACTGAGTTGCTTAGTGCCTTGCTGTTGCTGAGGCTGGCTTTGAACTCACGATTCTCCTGTCTCAGCCTCCCTAAGTGCTGGGATTACAGGCTTGCACCACCATGCCCGGCATCTTTATGGATTATATTAATGATGAAGTTTGGAAAAGCATTCTGGAAGCAGATGCCAAGTGCAGGAGCAGCTGTGTGTCTGTGCGTGTGCATGGTCATATGTCTATGTGCATATGTAAGCACATGTGCAGGTGGGGCAGTGGATTGTTGATGATAGTTTGTTACTATGATTCTCAAACATTTTCATGCACAAATAGAAAACATTGCAACTGGACTCAGAATCTCAGGAGTGACAGTCCTCAGGATTCCAGGTATCCCTGCTTAGTCCAACCACCTGAAGACTGGGGATTCAATAACTGGGTCACCAGAGCCCATCCTCAGAAGGAAGGCACACATTGCAGTAGTTGGAAATTTCCACGTAGACTTTGGCATAACTTTCTGTGGGTGAGCAGCAATATCTTAGGTGGAAGAGGCATACCAGAAGTTATAACACAAACCAACTAGTCAACCAACCATTTTTTACTAATGAGGAAGATATCTCAGGAAAATAGTCTGGATTTCCAGATAATGATGATCGTTGTCAGTGGATTGTCTTCTGGTACAAAGAGCACTGGACTTAGAATCAAAAGAACTGAACTTGAGTATGTCCATAGCATTTACTACCTGTCTCTTAAATTCTGTATATCTGTTTTCTCTCCCATCTATTAGTCATTTGACAAATACTTCCTGAGGGTCTATTATGTACCAGACACTGTGTTGCATAGTAGAAGTTCACAATCTTCTCTGATAGATATTATAAAAATGGTAAAGATGGCTAAAGGATAGGCCAGAGTTGGATGATTTATAATCTTATGGGGAGTTAATACATGTACATAGATGGCAATGATGCACTGCCAGAAAAAAAAAATCTGAACAATGTTATAAACAAAATATAGTGGAGGAAGGAATAATTTCCTCAAAAATGGAAAACATGTATCAGGGAAAGATTCACTGAGAAAACAGCATTTCAATTGACCTTATGAAAGCTGAAAAATTTTCAATGATAGAAAAAGGATTTATAGTGAAGGAAACCTGTAATGCAAAAGATAAGACTATGTTCACTGGCCAGTTTACATGGCAGAGAAATCATGGTGGAAAGGGAAGAGCAACCAGGGTACTCCATGCCACAAATGGCATGGAGAACTTGGACTAAAGGGGATGCTTCCTAGCAGCAGGTACAGGCTGAGTCTATATAGCAAAATAGCTGGTTAACAGTGTTAAAAAACAGAGAGACAACCTGCTTGCCCTGGAGATCTCAATGTTTCTATCATTCTGCTGCCTAATGTGGTCAATACATCTGAGTATGACTAGGAAATTCCATGCTCTTCATTGTGGTGGCATGAAACTGACTTATTTTCCAGCCTGGATTGATATAGTCACTAGGTAATTTTGACAACATCCAAATATTATCTTGTGAAAATTCAAGAGGAGAACACAGAAGGTGGTTTGGAAAACTGGAAAAAAAATTATTTCCTGTAGTGTTTGCCCATGTCACCAACTTCAGAATATGGCTCTGTACCAGGCTCCAAAAGTCCAAGTCTAAGAGGATGAGATAGAGACTGAGACAACCCCAACATTTCTTCCCATACATGCTCAAAGCCAACCTAATCAAGAGGCAGAGGAGTAAATGGCTCAGAGAGCAGAAATGATCTCAGGGACTCCTGCAGGACGATGATAAGCCAGCTCCCTTATAGCTTTGAGCAGAGGGTAGAAGAGTTACAGAGCTTGTTAGACAGTAGCCGGTACTTTAGCAAGGCCACAAAAACCTATTTTCATGACATGATAACTTGACTATCCCGACCCTCTCCCTAAATTGACAGGTATTTGAGGAAAACAGCCCAACTCATGGATGTCAAAGAGATTTACATTGGAAGCAAAACTACACAGACTCTTAAATGCATCATTTATGTTAGGATCTCTTCTGGAACTGATTGATGGCAAGTTTTTTAATTATGAGTGCCACCTTCTGGGCTCAATATTTGTTTGTAAAATTGACTTTACTGAATTTGATTAAAAAATGTTTTATGTGCTATGCTCACTGACAGCGGCATCGAACAGGTTAAAAATTATCATTGTTAAATGATACAAACTTGATATCCAACACTTGAACTTCCAAAAAGTGTTACTTATCCCACAAGAATGTTGAAATAATTCAACATAAGATAGATGTGTGGATGGATTGATGAATGGATAGATGGCATATATTTGGATAGCTGGATGGATGGATAGATAATAGACATATGGGTATAATGATAGAAAAGAAATCAATAAAACTTGCAGTCCAGTAAGGATACAGAGCCAAATAAAGACATTTCTAATACAGGTACATATTACAATAGGAGAAACCCAGTTAATGAACAAGTAATAAAATAATTCAACAATGCAGGGAGGAGATAAACAAGAAATAGATTAATAAAATGAATTAGATGTTGAGACTTGAGTGATGAAAAGGAAACAACCATTCAAAGCTATTAGTAAAGAATATTTTTGAAGAGAAGGATTAGAAAGTATCAAAGTCTGCAGTGATTAGGAGCTGGTTATATTTATCCAAAGAAAGATACTAGTGAGACCAAAACTTATAAACAAGGGGGAGAATGATAGCAAAGACATGCAAAAGGCAGGTCTGCCCACTTTATTTGAATCCTGTGAGTTATTCCAGTCTAAGTGTACAGAGAATCCAGTGGAATATGTTTAGCTGGGAATAGGTAGAATCATTGGGAGTGATGAGGAGGCACATGGAGCTAGAGGTGAGCAAGGACTTGCTAATATCATAACCACTGAATGAATTATTCTGAAACATTAGGGATTGTAGTGAAAGAAAGGCACAGGTCTCTGAAAGACAGGCTAGGTCTGACAGTGACTTTCAAAGTGTTCAGTCATCAGTAGTACATCACTGTGGTTAGGTAAGCAGCCCCTTAGGTCAGACTGGATTTTAACATTGATTGCATGTTTTCTAGCTTTGCAACCTTAAGTAATTTTCTCAGTCTTAGATTCACAATGTAATGGAGGTTTAAAGCTGTATCAGTTACATAAAGATATTGGGAAAGTTTAGTATTATGAGGAATATAAGCTGCTCAATAAAGTTTCTGGCATACATTATAGCTTAAGAAATGGCCTGCAGACTTCTGGGATAGCTGAATAAGGGGCTCGGAAACCCCTTCCACAAATAATCAATCAATAAATGTGACTTTATTAAATTCAAAGCCTGTGCTCTGCAAAAGGCACTGTTCAAGGATAGAAAGGACAAGCCATAAACTGAGAAAGAGTATTTGTAAAACATGTATCTGAAAAAGAAATGCACAAAGAACTCTTAAAAGTCAGCTAACCTAGGTGCCCTTCAACAGATAAATGGATAAACGATGTGAGATTTATATATATATATATATACACACACACGATGTGAGATATATATATTCATGTGAGATATATATATACACACACACATATATATGTATACATATATATACATACATATATATATATATATATATATATATATATATATACTCAGCCTTAAAGAAGAATGAAATTATGGCATTTGCTGGTAAATGGATGGAGCTGGAGAATATCATGCTAAGCCAAATAAGCCAATTCTAAAAAAACAAAAACTGAATATTTTCTTTGATATGTGGATGCTAATTCACAATTGGGGTGAGGTGGCTAAGGAAGAGTAGAGTTATTTTAGACTAGGTAGAGGTGAGTGAAGGCGGGGGAAGGTGTATGGAAGTAGGAAGATAGTCGAATGAATAAGACATTATTACCCTATGTACATACATAACTATACTACCAGTGGGATTCTACATCATGTATAATCAGAAAAATGAGAAATTATACTCCATTACATATGATGTATTGAAGTGCATTCTACTGTCATGTATAACTAATTAAAACAAATTTTTTAAAAATGTCAATATGAGAGAGTAAGCAAACCAGTTTTAAACTGGACAAAATACCAGCACCTCACCAAAAGTATATGAATGGCAAATAAGCATAGAAAAATATGCTCAACATTATTTGTAATCAGGGAAATACAAATTAAAACAACAATGTGATACTACACCACACCTGTTAGAGTGACTGAAAAGCAAAACACTACCAATACCAGATACTAGTGAGAATATGAAGCAACAGGAACTCTTATTCATTGATGCTACAAAAGCAAAGTGGTACAGACACTTTGGAAGACAGCTGAGCAGATTTTTACAAAGCTAAACATTATCTTATGATAGTGCCCAGTAATTGCACTTTGGTGCGTATGCAAATAAATTGAAAACTCATGTCTACCAAACATCAGCACTTGTATGTATATAGCAGCTTCATTCATCATTACCTAAATTTGGAAGCAACTAAAATGCCCTTCCATAGAGGAATATATACACAAACTATGGCATTCTATATGATGAAGTATTATCCAGTGATATAAGTCACAAAAGTATAGAGAAGAAGCCTACATCGGTATTGCTAAATGGAAAAAACCAATCTGAAAAGGCTCTATCTATACTGTATGATTCTAACTATGACATTCTTTGAAAAGGCAAAGCTATAGTGACAATAAAAGCCTTAAGGATTACCACGGTTTGAAGGAAGGGAGGGATATATGAATAGGTAGAGTATAGGGCATTTTTAGGGTGCATTTTCTTCATGATACTGTAATGGTAACTATAACTCACTATGCATTTAAGAAAAAGCTATATAATGTACAAAAGTAGAAATGACTGCAAATGTATACTATGGACTTTAATGAATGATTTTTATGAGTGAGCTCTGCCTTTAAGAGAGACCAAACACATTTAGGTCTTTCCACAATGCCAGAATTTATTGAATAACAATAATTCCCAAGCTCTATCACTTTCATCAATTGTAATTCAGAGAGCTCAGGGGTCATTTGCAGTTATAAACCAGGCAATCACAGGTTCTTTACTTCCAATCTTAATTTCTTATGTTGTTAATACTCAAGTTATACATCATACTTTACACAAATGTCTATATCTATATATCTATATCTACATCTATGTATACTATGTCTATCTATAACAGAAAGACTAAGAGAGGGTTAAGGTGGTCACAGGGTAGCAGTATGCTGGTGCAAGAGCAAAGGCAGAAAGCAGATGCAAATGCAAAGTGCAAATACAAAGAGTCATTGAAGGTAGTCAGATAAATGTTTTTTGTTTGTTTTTTGGTACCAAGATTGAACTCAGGGGCACTGGACCACTGAGCCACATCCCCAGCCCTATTTTGTGTTTTTTATGTAGAGACAGGGTCTCACTGACCCTTTGCTGAGGCTGGCTTTGAACTTGCGATTCTCCTGTCTCAGCCTCCCAGAGTGCTGGGATTACAGGCATGCACCACTGCACCTGGCTCCAGATAAGTGTTTTAATGAACCATTTCCACAGAGCTGTCAAAGTAAATGTTCAGACAGACCTCAGTTTCAGTGTCAGCTCGAAGTTTCAGCCCAAGGGGTCAGTTTGAAGTGAACCATGTGTCATCTGGAGCAGGAAAAAGCTTGCTGAGTTGAACCCCAGAGTCGGATAACTGAAAGTTCATCCCTGTGGTGATTATTTTTGTATGACTTGTGATGAGTGACCAGGTTAGTGTACTGCCATATCCATCCTTGGGAGAGCCTTCTTTTATGAGTCTTAAGAGAAGGGGTTTCTTTTGGTAAGGTTGACAAGCTCCTGGGTCTTGTGTTTCAGATATGATTTGGGATGCCCATGTGTCCAGGTGTTCCTGATTTACTTTGATAAGTTGGCAAGAAAAAGTTATTTATCAATTTGTGCATTATGGTTGTGCTGGACAGATGGTGGTAGTTTATTTTGTACGTATGAGTAGAATCATTCTATCTTGGCACTTGTAATCAAAATGGAGTAACTCAGAGCAAACCAATACTTTACAAAATGGAATAACTCACAGTTAGGCATAGCCTAAAAACTACTGTTCTATATATCGTGAAGTAACCCAGAATAGGGTGCCGCTTGTGCTCCAAGCTAATATATTAATATCAACTCATCAATTTGTTGGAATTGCCAATGTTAATATATTATTGCAACATAAAATGTTAGCAATATAATATAAGAACCTATTAGGAGACAGAATGAGGTATATATAATATCTATACATACATTATATATATATATATATATATATATATATATATAATTTTGTTGTGCTTTCTGCTCAATTTTTCTGCAAACCTAAATCCTCTCTGAAACATAAAGCCTATTCATTAAAAACAAAACAAAACAAAATAAAACAATCAGGCAATGATAAACTTGACACAATTATCATAATCAACTACTTGGTACTCTGGAAATCGGCCAAAGGTACGCACCAAATTGAGATGCATTTATTCGGGAAAAAAACAGGCACAAACCTAGGTAAGAACACTGGGAGTTGCTGTTAGTCCCAGGCTGCTTTCATCTCCCCCCATCAGTCTCAGTTACAGGGAACTTTTTAGCTCATGAGTTGGGCAGATCCAAATAATGAGCAACCTTGTTAAATTAAGTAATTCAGATTCAAAAAATAGAATAATGTATAATCCCATTAATATGATATTCTTGAAAATGACAAATTATAGGAATAGAAAAAGATAGTGGTTGCCTGGGGCTGGCTGTCGGGGAAGGGTTGTCTACAAAGGGGAAACATCAGGGAATTTTCAGGTGTTATAAATTTCTCTGATATAATGTTGGTAGTAGTTTAATATCTGCCAAAGAGAAAATATATTATTTATGGAGATAAAAATGTCAATAAGAAAAAGTCTGAATCTTATAAAAATATGTATAAACTAATGAACGAACTGGCACTTAATTGATTTAGCGGACATTAAGATTGTACTGCTTCACCAAATTAATTAATATTTCCTTCTCATTATTTATTTATTGCATATTATGTATATTAGTATACATATGTATGTTAGTTTATGTATATTTATATAAGGTTCAGAAATATATATATAATGGCAATAATAATTGGTACCTACCATTTATTTTATTTATTTATTTATTTATTTTTAAATATTTTTCTAGTTGTAGATGAACACAATGTCTTTATTTTATTGCTTCGTATGTGGTGCTGAGGATCAAACCCAGGGCCTTACGCATGCAAGGCAAGCGCTCTACTGCTGAACTACAATCCCAGCCTGGTACCTACCATTTAGAGTTAATCAAAGCTAAATGCAGGAGATATTGTGTAAATTAAATAAGCATTAGTTATTAAAATGTCATATTGATTGAAAAGTGAAACCATCTTCATTATTTCCTTGTATTGTTGCATTATTGTTTAAGCAAAAACAAATGCTAAGAAATATCAAAGCAATATATAGAATCCTAAGTAAAGATATGACATCTCAATATTTTTTTAATAAAGAGAAAATTCCCATATTATATTGCTAAATTTTATGTTGTAATAATGTATTAACATTGGCAATTGCAACAAATTGATGAACTGATATTAATATATTAGCATGGAGCACAAGCGGCACCTTATTCTGGGTTACTCCACGATATATAGAACAGTAGTTTTTAGGCTATGCCTAACTGTGAATTATTCCATTTTGTGAAGTACTGGTTTGCTCTGAGTTACTCCATTTTGAGTACAAGTGCCAAGATAGAATGATTCTACTCATACGTACAATCGTATATTATAGCAAACAATTTTGTGGCTTTTTATTTTTTAGAATTATCTTTATTTTGAAATAATTATCCTACAATGTAGTTAAGAATTTGATTATACAATTTGATGAGTTTTGAGAATGCAGTTTGTCATCACCATATATATGACAGAATTCTTCCTTCATTTCAAGCATTTTCCTCAGAGTCCTTTGTATCTTCGTTATAGTTTCAGCTCCTGGCAAGCATTGACCTGCTGTACTCTATCAATAGTTTTAAATTTTCTAGAAGTTTATTTTTAAAAAAGGAATCAAACTCTATGCAGTCTCTTGTGTTTGTCCCCCTCCCACCACCTATTGCATACCCCCTAGAATAATAAAAATTAAAAATAATACAACTAATGCTACTGAGGAAGCAAAACAAAAGGAAAGCACAAGCTTTCGTGTGGAAATGCAAATAAGTAAAATCACTTTGGAAAGAGTTTGCCATTTTTATGAAATTAAACAAATATATGCTTACATTATAAAATGACAATTCACTCCTTAATCATATATCCACAGGACTCACAGATAAATGTAAAAGAAAAAAATTAATAAAGCATCTTAGAATTAATTATAAGAGAATAAATCCATGGCCTTGAGGTATTTATGGTAGTTAAAACTGTTCACAACATAATTTCCCATCAACTAGAAAGTAAACGTACAATTTGTACAAGATCCACAAATGGAATGTATCACTCAGCAATTTCATATCTAAGGATTGTGTACATCACCTTAATTCAAAAACAGAGCAAACATTATACTTAATGGTGAAATACTGAAGAATAGAAAAGATGCCTACTATTGCCACTTCTGTTTAACCATGTATCAGTCATCTTCACCACTTCAGGGGCAAGTTAAAACAAACACACAGGGATAAGAAAGGAAGATACAAAGTGTCATTATTATTTTTTGCAGGGAATATGAGTGTGAACACAGAAAATTCTGAAGAATATATGGAAGAACTGTGAGACTTAATTGGCAAAATTTTGGATATAGGGTCTGTATTCAGAAGTAAACAGTGTACCAAATATTTTATATGCCATCATGAACAAGTAGAAAATTAAAATTAAATATTTGACAAAAGCATAAAAATGCCAGATCAACAGGAATAATCTGGAAGATATATGTAAGATCTCTATTCAAAAACCTGTAAACATTACCAAAAATTACTGACAAACATTAAAGATTTAAATAAGTGGTGAGATATTTTATGTCATAGATTTAAAATTTTAATATTGGTGAGATACCAATTATTCCCATATATATCTATAGATTTGATGCAATCAAATAAAAATACCAGCCAGTGTATATTCATATGCATGTACATTGGCATGTTGATTCTCAAATTGACATGAGAATACAAGGGTAAAAATAGAAATAAAATATTGATGGAGAAGAGCAAAAGTAATAGGTTTTACCAACAATAGCATAAAACTATAATGTCAGAATATATAAATATTATCTTGTTATCTACATATTTATCTAAGAGTAGATATAAGATCAAGAATTGATAAACCAGGAGCAGTAAGTACAGCTTACCTGTAATCCCAGAAACTCAGGAGGCTGAGACAGGAGGATCAAAAGTTTAGATCAGTTCAAGCAATTGAGCTAGACCTTGCCTTAATATTAAAAAAAAAAAAGTGCTGGGGATGCTGTGGAAGCATAATAGAGTCCAGAAACAGACTCACACATGTATGTTCAAATACATTACAACAAATGTCACACTGTAATATCTTTTTAAATAAATATTTCTGAAACACTTAAATATCAACACAAAAATGAAAAATCTTGATTTCTACCTCATACTACACAAAACTAAATAAATTCCACCTAGGTTATAAATCCATATGTTAAAAAGGAAAACAATGAACTTCTTAAAAATTAAACCTAGGAGAAGCCAGGCACGGTGGCACAGGCCTGTAATCCCAGCACTTTGGGTGGCTGAGAGAGGAGAATAGCAAGTTCAAAGACAGCCTCAGCAACAGCGAGGCACTAAGCAATTCAGTGAGACCCTGTCTCTAAATAAAAAAACACAAAATAGGGCTGGGGATGTGGCTCAGTGGTCAAGTACCCCTGAGTTCATCTCCGGTACCAAAAAAAAAAAAAAAAAAAAACCTAGGAGAATATATTCATAACCTTGGTGTAGGATGATCTGTTTTAGAACACCCAAAGCATTGCTACTTATATACAGGAAAACAAGTAAACATAATGTATTGGGCTGCATTGAGATTAAGAATGGCTGCTGCTCAAAGATACCTTTAAGCAAGTGAAAATGCAAGTGCATTTTCAGCAGAGAAAAAGAAAATATTTGCATATATACATACAACAAAGGACTTTGAGAATATATGAAGAATTTCTACAATTTGGTAAGTAAAAGGTAGAGAATAGGGAAGAAAAAAAGTGTTTCAAGTCTTAAGTGAGGATTTTACAGGAGAAATCTACTCATATGGCTAATATGCCCATGAAAATATGCTCAAATTTCTTAGTCACAGGGGAAATATTTATTTAAAAGCACAATAAAGCATTATTGCACATAAGTCAATGTGGCTGAAGTGAAATATCAGAAAAATCAATAACAGTTCCTATTACATATGTTTTATTATGAACCAACACAATTGAAGCCTCCATATCTTGTACATTGAAGTGTAAATTTGTAAAACCATTTCACAAAAATATTTAATAGCATCTATTAAAACCAAATGCACAATACACTATCATGATCAGCAGTTGCACACTTATGTATATGAACAGCAGAAATGCCTGCATAAGTATACTGAAAGACATGCTAAACACCAACAGCAGTTTTAGTAATAGTTCAAAGCTAGAAAAAAATCCAAATATCCATCAGTAGAAAAACTGATAATTTGTGGCATATGGTGACAACAGAGTACTGTATATCAGTGAGAATGAATAAATGACAAATATGTCAACATGGGATAATCTGTCATACATCATTATGAGGAAAAGAGAAAGCTGGGAATATAAAATGATGCATTTATTTATAATATACTCAGAAACAGAAAGAAGTCTGTGATTTGAAATTGAAGATAACTGTCATTCTGGGTAAGGCCTTAATGACAGAAGAGAACATAAGGATTTTGCATGAAATCCAATTTAGATTGCTGGTAATACAATCTCTATCTGAGTGGTGGCCACAGGGATGTGCTGATTTGGTCAAAATTAATCTAGATTTGTATACTTAAGAATACATTGCTGTGTTTCAAAGCAAATTTTATAAAAAATCTTCATATCAAGCCATTTGAGTATTGGCAAATCTGAGCAGATAACTTACCTGGCTTCTTCCAACAATGGTCTTGGTAAGAAAGATTACTGAGGCAAGATGGCGGCCTAGACAGTCCACTCTGCGCTAGGCTCTCAAGGACCAGGGCTGGAAGTGGTGGAGGCACCGTTTTCCAGCCAGCTTCCCGGCATCATTCTGCGGCTCAACATCCCACGCAGGAATTTTGCTCGTGTATGTGTGAGTACAGGATCACCGGGAGGCAGCGGTAGCCAGGAGGTGTGGCTTCGGCGCCGGCCAGAGAAACGCGGTTGCAGCCCGGGCCTCGGCCCAGGGCTCCGGCTATCCGAGACTGAGACTGCAAGTAGCGGGGTGCCAGCTTCCAACCAGTTTTTTGGCAGCTCTCTGCGCCTTGCCACCCCACGCAACAGTCTCACTCGCGTGTGTGTGAGAACAGGGCCACCGGGAGGCAGCGGTAGCCGGGAGGCGCGTCTTCGGCGCCTGCCGGAGAAACGCGGTTGCAGCCCGGGCCTCGGCCCAGGGCTACGGCTGTCTGAGACTGGAAGTAGCGGGGTGCCATCTTCCCAACCAGTTTTTTGGCAACTCTCTGTGCCTTGCCGCCCACGCAAGTCTCGCTCACGTGTGTGAGCGCAGAGCCACCGGGAGGCAACGGGAGGCAACGGTAGCCGGGAGGCGCATCTTCGGCGCTGGCCGGAGAAACGCGGTTGCAGCCTGGACCTCGGCCCAGGGCTACGGCTATCTGAGACTGAGACTGGAAGTAGCGGGGTGCCATCTTCCAACCAGTTTTTTGGCAGCTCTCTGCGCCTTGCCGCCCCACGCAACAGTCTCACTGTGTGTGTGAGCACAGGGCCAACGGGAGGCAGCGGTAGCCGGGAGGCGTGGCTTCGGCCCCGGCCGGAGAAACGCGGTTGCAGCCCGAGCCTTGGCCCAGGGCTATGGCTATCCGAGACTGAGACTGGAAGTAGTGGGGTGCCATCTTCCCAACCAGTTTTTTGGCAACTCTCTGCGCTTTGCCGCCCCACGCAAGAGTCTCGCTCGCGTGTGTAAGCACAGGGTCACCGGGAGACAGCGGTAGCCAGGAGGAGTAACTTAGGCGCCCACCGGTGGAGTGCAGTTGTGGTGGGGGATCTGGCCCTGGGCTTCAGCCTGGAGTTTACCCCAGGTGTGCCGGACCTGCTTCCGCACAGGGTGCCTAGCCCCAGTGTCCACACAACCGCGAGAGACCGCTAGCAATTGCTTCTGTGGACTGACTATCTCCTGAGCGGAACCCCAGCTATTGTTCTTTGTGGACCACCTTCTAACACAGCAGAACCTCCTACACACCAGGGGGCGCAGGTGAACACCTGGGAGCAAACCTTGGCCACGGTGGAAAAGCGACTCCACCAGCGGCCCAGAGTTTCACCTTGGCCTGGGACCAGTACCAAGGATACCAGCCGGGAAAGTCCAGCAAACAACGGACAACGCCACCTACTGGAGGAGAAGTAACGAACCCTGCAGGGAAACTATAACCGTATAGGAGTTAAAACTGTAACACCTTGGATCAGCAGAGCTAGAAGGAAAGACACACAAACATCATGAGAAAACAAGGGAAGAAAGTGACTCAAACAAACCAAGATACTACTCTCCCAGAATCCATGGGCTGTACAGCAGGAGGAATGACAGAACAGGAATTCAGGACGTACATAATTAAAATGGTCGGTGACTTAAAGAATGATATAAGAGAGCAAACCCAGTCAGCAATAGATCACTTTGATAAAGAGATTCGTAGGCAAATACAGGAAGTAAAAGACCACTTCCATAAAGAGATACACAGGCAAATACTGGAAGTAAAAAATCACTTCAATAAGGAGATAGAGATTCTGAAAAGGAACCAAACCGAAATCCTTGAAATGAAAGAAACAATAAACCAAATCAAAAACTCAATAGAAAGCATTTCCAGCAGATTAGACCACTTAGAAGA
The DNA here is from genome assembly GCA_004024805.1 of Geosciurus inauris. Taxonomy (NCBI): domain Eukaryota; kingdom Metazoa; phylum Chordata; class Mammalia; order Rodentia; family Sciuridae; genus Geosciurus; species Geosciurus inauris. Next base: position 290 of record PVHX01017442.1, on the reverse strand, counting down.
CAGAACCTCAGATAGTGAAGACAAAATATTGAACCTGGAGAATAGAGTTGAGCACACAGTGAAGATGGTAAGAAGCCATGAACAGAATATCCAAGAGCTTTGGGACAACATTAAAAGACAAAACTTGAGAATTATTGGGATAGAAGAAGGCATAGAACTCCAAACCAAAGGAATGAACAACCTATTCAATGAAATAATATCAGAAAACTTTCCAAATATGAAGAATGAATTGGATAATCAAATTCAAGAGGCTTACAGGACACCAAATGTTCAAAATCACAACAGACCTA
>PVHX01017441.1:0-40039 GCA_004024805.1 Geosciurus inauris | reverse complement strand
GTTTGTGTTCAGCTCTTTGGCCCATTTATTGATTGGGTTGTTAGTTTTTTTGGTGATAAGTTTTTTGAGTTCTTTATATATCCTGGAGATGAGTGCTCTATCGGATGTGTGTGTGGCAAAGATTTGTTCCCAGAATGTCGGCTCTCTGTTCACTTCATTGATTATTTCTTTTGCTGAGAAGAAGCTTTTTAGTTTGAATACATCCCATTTATTGATTCTTGATTTTACTTCTCGTGCTATAGGAGTCTTGTTAAGGAAGTATGGTCCTAATCCGACATGATGAAGATTTGGGCCTATTATTTCTTCTTTTAGGCGTTGGGTCTCTGGTCTGATTCCCAGGTCCTTGATCCACTTTGAGTTGAATTTTGTGCATGGTGAGAAAGAGGGGTTTAGTTTCAGTTTGCTGCATATGGATTTCCAGTTTTCCCAGCACCATTTGTTGAACAGGCTATCTTTTCTCCAGTGTACATGTTTGTCTCCTTTATCTAGTATAATGTAACTGTATGTAAGTATGTTCATCTCTGTGTCTTCTATTCTATACCATTGGTCTACATGTCTATTTTGGTGCCAGTACCATGCCGTTTTTGTTACTATAGCTTTGTAGTATAATCTTAGGTCAGGTATTGTGATGCCTCCTGTTTCACTCTTCTTGGTAAGGATTGCTTTGGCTATTCTGGGTCTCTTATTCTTCCAAATGAATTTCATGATTGCCTTTTCTATTTCTATAAGGAATGACATTGGGATTTTAATTGGGATTGCATTGAATCTATGTAGCGCTTTGGATAGTATGGCCATTTTGACAATATTGATTCTGCCTATCCAGGAGCATGGGAGATTATTCCATCTTCTTAAGTCTTCTTCAATTTCTTTCTTCAGTGTCTTGTAGTTTGCATTGTAGAGGTCAATATACTTAAAGATAAGAGTCATATGATTTTATCAATCGATGCAGAGAAGGCATTTTACAAAATACAACACCCTTTTATGCTCAAAACACTAGAAAAACTTGGGATAGTAGGAACATACCTCAACTTTGTAAAAGCTATCTATGCTAAACCCAAGGCCAACATCATCCTAAATGGAGAAAAATTGGAATCATTCCCTCTGAAAATGGGAACTAGACAGGGATGCCTTCTCTCACCACTGCTATTCAACATAGTCCTTGAAACACTAGCCAGAGCAAGTAGACAGACAAAAGAAATTAAAGGGATACGAATCGGAAAAGAAGAACTCAAACTATCATTATTTGCAGATGACATGATTCTATACTTAGAGGATCCAAAAAATTCTACCAGAAAACTTGTAGAAGTAATAAATGATTTGAGCAAAGTAGCAGAGATATAAAATCAACACCCACAAATCAATTGCATTTCTATATATCAGTGATAAACCCTCTGAAAGAGAAATTAGGAAAACTATCCCATTCACAATAGCCTCAAAAAAAAAAATACTTGGGAATCAATTTAACAAAAGAGGTGAAACACATGTACTCTTTTAGGCCAAGGTGTGCATTCATATGCAAACTCTACTCATCATCTCTGACAGCAGCTTGCCAGGAACAGCTCAACACAGTCAACATAGGCAGAAATGTTTTAGAAGAGCCAGACTCCTATTGAGAACGACACATATAGAACAGAAACATAAGGAGCTTTGGGATAGAGATTTTAAACAACAAAAGGTTCTATACCATGCAACCACTTCAAAAGCTCTTTTTATATGAGAAGTCGCCCATAAGAGATGAAGTAAAGTAGGGTAAGGTACACTGAAGTAGGATCATTTTGTTTGGGGGGAAGGAAAGTGTGTGTGTGTGTGTGTGTGTGTGTGTGTGTGTGTGTGTACACATGGACAGAGGGAAGGATAAATAGAAATCACTCCGTTGTGATGCCCCTTAAGGAATGGGGTTAAAGGAATCCTGAGAATTGAGGAACAGCATTCACTCCAATGTTTTCTTCTTTAATGACAGAATCTTTAAAAATGACCCTAAACCACTTTTGTCATTTAAAAACTCAAATATAAATAGAAACCTGCCCTGCAAGACAGAAAAATGAATCTCCAGGGATGAAGGAGCGTGACAGGGAGCAAGGGTCTGACCTCACCAGATACAGAAAGGTAAGAGCTGAGGTCAGTTGAAAGTTGACAATTTTTGATGGGAAAAAGATTATGTGGGCCCAAGCCAGCCAACTGTAATAACAGGGAATATTCTGCCTGAGCACCTGGCTGCGTACATGCAGAGTTCTCTGCAATACAGTCACTGAAGTACTCATGTGGCATTCAGGTGGAGGCCACTTTCAAGAATCAACCACCTCCAGCCAGGGCACATAGAAAAGACGCACTTGGCCCAAAGAATTCCTTTTCAAAATAGGTTTCAATCATCCTCACGCTTTATCCAAGACATCCTGTCTCAAAACCCTCTTTAGACCTTTAAAACGAAGCTAGTGTCAGCCATTTGCACTTTAGTATGAATTGGAACCCAGAGCCACACTTAGATGTTAACATCTTAAGTTTTACTTTTGACTGGGAAAGGGAAGGTTGAATCTCAGAGAAAGGACTCTTCAGACATCAGCCAGCAGGTGGAGGCAGTATTTTTCAAGCAACCTTTTAGTTATTTTCCAGGAATCGCTCCACCTGACTGTCCTCTGCCTGAAGCCTATCTCAGGCATTCTCACCCTGAACCTCCTTGCCAAGCCTCATCCCCTCTGCTCCTCTGGAAGAAATCTGCCCTTCTTCTCCATGAACAAGATGACACACTTGTCACCTCTGTTACAGGCCATTGCGCCCTATGCAGGAGAGAATTTTGACTGCCAGGAATGAGTAGGATTCACTGTTGAGAGCGCAGGAGGAATGAGGCTAGAGAGTAGCAGAGGGGGTGATACTGGTGTTGGAGATCAGGAAGGCAAGTATAGAAAGCAAGTTTTATTTAAGAGAGACAGAGGCAGCAGACTTCTCCGGAGAGGAGGGGACCCAGAGCTGGGTGCTTCGAGAGTGAGTGTGTCTTGCTCTTTTATAGGCCCCCAGAACCCCCTACCTTCTCTTCTTTTCTTCCTTGCTAAGAGCAGGAAGGAGCAGAAGCATGGGGGTGAGGTTGGGGATAATCATTTGTGTACCTTGTGTCCCAGAAGTGTTACCTGTTAACAACTCATTTTCTTTTCTTGGATCACCGCCCTCATCTTCTCATCCCCCATCATTCATTACCTGCACTGACTGCCAGACCTTCCGCCCCCTGCCTCAGTTTGTTGATCAATGTGACATTTCCTGTCCCCTTAGGCTAGGCAGGGCTGCAGGCTGATGGCTTTTTGGTGAAGAAAGCATGTGGAGAGTCAGTGCCATGGGCTCATTTTGCAGAACTATTCTCTTACTATGGGACCTTGGGCAGGTTGTGCACCCTCTCTAAACAGTTTTCTTACCTATAAATGGGATATGACAGCATCATTTTTTAAGGGTTATTGTAAGCTCTGTGCTTAGCACAGAGCCTGGCAGGGATGGAACCCTCAGCAAACAGGAGTTCTTTGGAGTTCTTATTTGGCGGGGAGTTGGAGGAAAGAAAACAGAAGGACCAAAGTAGGCTAGAAGCTGGGCTTGGAGGACTTGGGAAAAGACAACTGTTTCTATTGGCCGCTTCTTTGATCCAGTGTCCCCAGGGGAGAGTACTGGGTAAGGACAGCTGGTCACTCCCAAGTGGAGTGGAGTTTTGAACTCATGAGTAGGGACAGCAGCTCCCTGTTCTGCAGTTTTATCCATCTGAACCACCCGCAACGGGGAAGGGAGAAAGGTCCAAAGCAGCTGCACAGATGGCGCACGCGGCACACGCACAGGGAATACATTGTCCCCGAGCCTGTATGTGTTTGCTTTACACATGCTTGTAATAAACTTCATTATCTGGTTGTCAGATCCACACGGGGATTGGAGACAACAAACTAGGGACCAGACAGGCACACTTCAGGCAGAGAAAAGTGACAGCTGACAAGTAAGGAGACAGAAAAAATATAAAAGCAGACAAAAGAATTCACAGTCACGGCTCTCGGGCTCTTTAGAGGAGCTTCTGAGAGCTGATGTTCCACATCCCGTCCCTGTGGAAGGATGGTCAGCTACAATCAATGTATTTTAATAAGTCAGTTGAGCGGATGCTGTGAACAGTAGACCCCTGGGTGGGTGGGACTTTCCAAACTTGCCTTGCATTTGATTTCCATGTGTTTGATCATCATCAGACCCATCACAATCCCATGATACAGGAAGGGTGGGTATTATTGTCTCCCATTTTGAAGATGAGGAAACTAAGACCTAGAGCTTTTTTTTTTCTTGGTACTGAGGATTGAACTCAGTGGCACTCGACCACTCATCGACATCCCCAGCCCTATTTTGTGTTTCATGTAGAGTCAGGTCCTCTCTGAGTTGCTTAGTGCCTCGCCATTGCTGAGGCTGCTTTTGAACTCGCGATTCTCCTGTCTCAGCCTCCCAAAGTGCTGGGATTACAGACATGTGGCACTGCCCCGGCCGACCTAGAGCCTTTTACAAGGCCTGCCCAGGCTTATAAAGCTAGGAGTGATCAATCTGGACTTGATTCCAGCACTACTTCCCCCACAGACGTTTCCAAGCTGTGTTCCTTGGAATGTGCTTGTCTGCCCAGGGGCCAGGAGCTGCACAGGATGCAGAGGTGGCCTGTGAGCAAGGCTGTGGCTTCCCACCTCTGATTCCTTGAGCAGTGCTCAGTGTTCAACTGCAAGAGACCGGGGTGGAGGAAATCAGGAAGATCCTGCTGACCTTACTATTTGGAAAGCATTTCTTTCCAAAAGGATTAAACCTAAGTTGTGGGCTATGAGCAGGCGGGGACAAACCTGCTATCTGGAAAACTCCATCATTCAAACGACTTCCCTAACAATGTCTTGCTGGAATCAGGTTCTCTGAGGACCACCCCAGGCAGGCCCTGGGCCTCTGTTTTCCACCACCACCCCGTGCACACAGGGCCCTCAGGCAACCCAGAGCCATTGACACCCTTTAGAATCCCTGTCTGATGGGACAAATGTGTCCCTCCTCCTCACCTCAAAAGTCCCCCAGCTGGAGTTCTATGTCCTTCAAGTCCTGCTGAGAGACAACGGGCCAACTCCTAAAGGACACGTCACTAGCAGAGCATGCTTACTTCATGTTTGTATCATCTCCATCCAACACAGCCCATTAAGTTCTTTTAGGTGGCCCATGGATTCCAACTCTGAACAATCAATACTCCTCAAATGAGTGACGGTGTCACTCTGCATTTCAACAGTGGTCTCTTGCACACCCTATAATATCGCCCCAATACAGCTGGCTGTGTATGCATGGGTTCCACCTTCACGGATTCAAACAACGGTAGATTAAAATCACTCAGAATAAAAAAAAATTGTCTCTACGGAACATGTACAGACTTTTTTTCTTGTCATTATTCCCTAAACAATAGAGTATAATGATCTACATAGCACTTCGCTGTATTAGGTATTATAAGTAACATAAAGATGACGTCAAGCAACGTGCCTCAGTTACATGCAAATGTTCCAACATCTTATATAAGGGACTTGAGCATCCTCAGATTTTAGTGTCTTTGGGGATCCCAGATCCAATCCCCCACAGATACCAAGGGAAAATATATAATAATATAATATATATATAATATATTATATTAATATATATAATATAATATAATAGTATAATATATATATAATATATAATATAATATAAATATAATATATTCTTTTTTTAGAATTTACTTTAATATAATATAATATTAAAGTAATATAATATAATATATTAATATATATAATATATATATTGATATATATAATATAATATAATATATATATAATATATAATATAATATAAATATAATATATTCTTTTTTTAGAATTTACTTTGTAGTTGTTGATAGACCTTTAATTTGGTTTTTATTTATATGTGGTTCTGAGAATCAAACCCAGTGCTTCATACATGCTAGGCAAGTGCTCTACTATGGAGCTACAACCCCAGGCCTCTAATATATTCTTTTTTAAAAAATTTTTTTAGTTGTAGATGGACACAAATATCTTTATTTATTTTTAAATAAAGGATCGAACCCAGTGCCTCCTACATGCAAGGCAAGCATTCTACCACTGAGCTACAATCTCAGTCCCCTCTAATATATTCTTAATGTGGGAATATCAGGACCCTGGGAAGAGGGACTTGGATAGAGAGGCCTTTGGTGACGCCATCTAGGTGGCCACTAATTCACCAGGAAGATTTGGTCCTGCTTGCTCTTTGCCAGCCTCTTGCTCTGCTGGCTCCTTATATCTGCATCTGCGCCACTCTCGTCAGGAGCCAATGAAAGAATAAGGTGGCATCCTGATGCTAGGCGATAACATGTCACCACTGTCATCATCCACACTTACCCAAGATGAAACATCTGTGCTGAGCATCGTGAGGAGACAATTATACTTGTACTCTTTCACCTGGCCACTCTGAGAGTCAAATATACCAAATAGTAAGTGTTTGCTAAGTAGCAGGGCTTATTATTATAAGCCAAGCCTGATGGAAGCAGGTAAGCTAACTAGAAAAACAAGCCTAGGTTAAAGTCTTGGCGAGTCAGATGAGGTGTCTTAGAGAGCCAGAATAGAATGAATGACACAGACGTGTCTTCATGAAACCTTTCCTTTTCCTTCCAACCTTTCTAGCCCCATTTTCCCTCTAAGTAAGAAGTCATTTGGAACTGGAGGACACCTTGAGGACATGGTCTTAGAGGGAGGCTTCAAAATCTAGATAAGAATGGACAGGAAGAGAAGGGGGCCATTCCAGAAACTGCAAGAACAGAGGACAAAGGTGGTGACATCCCAGGCATGGAGAGGACACCCAGGGAGAAGAGGCTACATGGGATGGGAGGGGCATATCAGAAAGAACCTGAGAAAGGAGGAGTTCAGACATAACATAACAAGCAAATGGAACCATGAGATCCCTCTAACACTTAGCTGGGTCATTGTAGCAGAGGCAGACTGAGAAAGAAAAGACAGGAGCAGTGATGCAGAGCTGAGTGCTTCTTATACGTTTTCTGTTTTCATCCTGACAGCAATCCTAGGACATGGGTATTATCTCCATTATGCAGATGAAGAGCCTTAGGTTCAGAGAGGTCAAGGAAGTTTCTTTAAGTCACCACTAAGTAAGTTACTGGTACAGGATTTGAACCCAGGTCTAAGGTTGATGTTCTCAATACAGATGTACGGCATCAGAAGAATCTCTGTCTGGCAGAGGAATCCAGGAGGAACTAGGTAAGATGAGAGCCATGTTCTTCTGCTAAAGAAAATAAAAACCCCCAAATGTTTACCATACAGTATATGAGGGCAACCCTGTGCTGGAGCACCCAAGAGTCAGAGCTCCAGCACAGCAGGAACACTCAAGAAGGATTTGTAAAGAAGTTGGTATTTTGCTACAAAGTAGTAATTGTGAGGAAAAAAAATTAGACCTACATTGGACTTCCAAACACTTATTTTATGGTTTATGCTGGTTTTATTTGAATTGCATACAGCAAAGGGCACCATCCCAATATCAGTCCTAAGGGCCCCTAAAGAGCTTTATCTGCCCCATGGGCCAACCCACTGAGCTGAGTAGGCTGAGTCTCCCACACCCAAGGCACAGAAAACAGTATGAAACAAAACTGCCCTGAACTTGAATCCTGTGGTTCAAATCACAGGAGTTGGAACAAATCACATGGGCTTCCTTGAAAATGCGCAAGTAACCATGCGATAGAGCCCACAGATCCGAGAGGACAAGCCTGGGCATCATTTGCCCAGAAGGGAATCCAGAGAACCTCCTCTGGCCTTCTGGCTGAGGGCCAAAGCATCAGCTGGTGTGATGCCCATAACACAGCCAGAGAAGTCAGGTGCAGAGAGAGCCCCTTTTTAGCAGCATAGCTTGTTTACTTGGATTGTAAGCAAGAGCCTGTTTAATGAAGGCAATTATACACATAGACAGATGGTGACAGCAGCCAACACCAACACTAGCTAAAGGCTGTGGGGTCGAGGTCCCAAGGACGTACAGGAAGTCTGCCTGGGCTGGAGCTCCTTGCATATGTGTGGAGAGACATGGCACTTGATCCCTGAACAGAAAAGGAAGCAGGGCTGAATGAAGCAGGAAGGAAGGCTCCAACATTTGGTTCTATAGGGCAGAGAGATTCTCAAAGTGGGATCCCAAAGCAGCAGCAGCAGCACCCGGGAACTTGTTAGACATGCAATTCTCTGGCCCCACCTGAGCCTTGCTGAGTCAGGAGCTCTGGGGTGGAGCCAGCCATCTGAGATTTAATAAGTGGCTCTGATACTCACTTGAGTTTGAGAACTGGGGGTGTAGAGTACACATCACTGTTCAAAACTGGACCCAGATTTACTCATAGCTTTAACACTTAGTGTGGTCACTGTGTCTTTTCAAAAGCTTACTTTACCAATCTGTAAAATAGGAATAAGGATACCTGACCTACCGGGGTAGCATATGGATGCCGTAACACAGGAGTTTATCTCTCCAAGATTACCATTCATCACTGCATTAGAAGCCTGTCAAGGAAAAGGAGGCAAAGCTATTGTTATCCACAGATGACTGTAGTGTCTAAAAAACCCTCGACCTACAGACAAATTAATAAATTTAATTAAAAGACTTTATTTAGCAATGTTGTTGAATATAAGAGCAATATACAAAAATCAATTTCATTTCTGTCCACATTCCCTCTCCTGGAGAGTACCCAGGGCCTTCCCACAAGTTCTCCAGGGTGACCACTCTCCATAATTTGCCTCAGCCTGTGAGGACAAGGGCTCTGCCATCAATGACTTTAAGGGAGGTTCCTGGAATATGTCCCTACTTTCTTTCCTAGCTTAGAAGTTCTGACAAGAGTCCTTCCTGTTCTCCTTGATCATTATCCTCTTTCTTGCCCTTTTTTATTCCTGTTCAGGGCCAGACTTACCACAAATCTCATGAAGCTTAACTTCAAGGCCTCTCACTAACACAACCCTGCCCAAGGCCCTGTAAAGGGCCCTAGCAGTGTATTCACATGATGTATTAGTCAGATTTTTGCTGTTGTGACAAAATATCTGGGAAAAACAAATTAAAGAAGGAAAGATTTGTTTGGGCTCACAGTTTCAGTCTCTGGTCAGCTGGCTCCATTGCTTTATGGCCTGTGGTGAGGCAGAAACGTCATGGTAGAAGGTGTACCAGGGGAAAGCTGCCTACTATGAACGGGGGATGAGGGGGAGAGCCAGGATAAGATATGTCCTTCCAGGTCGCACCCCCAGTGACTAACTTCCTAACATTTCCATCACTTTCCAGTAATGTCATCAGCTACAAACTCATAATTAATGGATTAACCAGTTGATGAAATCAGAGCCCTAACAATCCAATCATACCAAGGGTCTCACCTCCGAACATCTCACCTTGTTGAACCAAGCCTTCAACACATGAGTGGAACATTCCAGATCCAAACTATAACACATGGTCATGTATTTTTATAATATTCACAAAGAAAGTTATTTAGAGCACAATATGTTATAAAGTGGTCTGTTGACAGTCCAACCTTCCCTCTACCAGGCTTCGTCATGTTTGGTGATGCTCACATGGTCAGGCATTTTGGGGGGGATCTGGCTAAGGGGAGGTTGAGCCAGGGGTACATTTAGTTTGACATTAGTGGGATGTGTTTACATGATTTGCAGTGACTTCTTTTTTGCTAGCCATCCTGGGGTAAGAATAACTTCTGGGAATCCTCCTCTGGCCCACCGAGTCAACTCAGAGGGGTCATAGCACAGAGAAACAGGGCCCACCCTACAGCTCAGAGCATGTGAATACAGTTAGGACATCATCAAAAACCTGGTTGAGTGTCATCAACTCAGTTTAGTTACCACATATGAAAATTTGAAAGGCCCCTGAATCTTATAGCTCATATACAAAAGACTATGTAATAGAATTCTTCCCAAATGTGATAATTATCCTGCAAATCCATAACTAGTTTTGAACATGAGAGAAATTTCTAAACTATTAAGCACCCTAAAGTATCAACTATATTAGAGGGAAACTGTTGTCTTTTCAATTATCTCCCAAGTCTTGTTGTCTCTAAATTCTCTCTGTAGAAAACTATATCGCAAAATCATCATAGAAGAGAGGATTAAAAATTATGCAGAATATTCATATTTGCTACCTGCAGTTTGCCAAGCAGCTAATTAGCAAAAATGTTATTTTTATGAATTATGCTAATAGGATATGCCAGCTTTTTATAATTTTTAATTTGCTTCCATTACTTTTCTGATTCAACATAAGTATTCACTTCCATATCTAATCTTATGTTTATAACTCGGTATTTTTTTAAGAGACCCCCATGGATCCACCCTCACCCCCTTTCTCTTTCTTCATACATGACTACCCCATTCACATACAGTGTGCAACCCCGTTCACATAGAGCCACATTCAGCAGGCACTGTAGCACTAAGTCTTGCTAATAGAAGATAGTCAATGTTCCTCTCCCAGGTACCATACTGATGTGTTAATAGGCTTGCCTGATGTTTCCCATAGCCTGCCTTGAAAATAATTGGTCCCCAAGATGCACCTACAAAAAATTGGATAAGTGGTCAGAGAGGTGTGATGAATTTCACATGCTAAACCCCTATTGAAAAGATCCTGAGACTTTATGAACATGTTGGTCATTCAGCTTGTCCCAAGGGTGTTTGGACACACACCCTCATCTCCCCTAATACCTGTTAGCATTGTTAGGATGTGAACCCATTCAGGAAATGGTGCCTTAACTAAAAAAAGTGATCTACAGGAAGGTTCCCCTGAGCTGGGTAAGCCAGGTAGCCAAGTCCTGGGCAGGCAGGGCTTTCCTGGCTCCTTGGACCATGTTGCTCAAGCAGCTACTTCCTGCCGACATATTGACCACTGCAATAGGACCCTCATCCTCCCCTAGACCCTGGCCTTCCTCCACAGCCCGTGACAGAACCACCTCTAACACATTTCAGATAAGTTCTCTGGAGCCCATGTCAATCCCCTTCCACAGCCTCTGTGTAATTAAGCCACCCCAGGGCTCCAAGATCTGTCACACTCTGCAGACCTAAGTTCCACCTGATCCTGCATCGATGAAAGAAAGCCAGATGATGGCCTATCTCTTTGTATTTCTCTGGGTCCACTGACTCCATCTGAGCTATCCTCAGGGAAGATTGTGTTTCAACCCAGAACCCAGGGAAGAGGCAGTTCAGGGAAGTTCCTTTTGTTTCTCTGCGCATGCACTGAACTGAACTAAGGAGGATTCCAACCCTCCAGGAGGGATGGCTTAAGAGCAGCTGTGAGGAGCTGAGCAGACAGCAGGAGGCTGCAGCAGCAGAGGCATGCAGGGACCTGTCTGATGGGGGACTTTGTGATGTCCCTCCTATGCCATCAAGCTCCCTGCCTCAGCTTTCTCCTCTGCAGAGCAGGGATGCAATAGTGCCCACCTTGTGCAACTGTCTTGATGATCAATTGAAAGAAGACAGAGCTGAGGATAGTGCCCAGCACTTGCCAGATAGTCACCATGACACACATTACTCTAAAGTCCTTTTGAACTAATATTTCCTGTCTTGGGGGGTGTTGAGTGGCAGGAGGATGCCACAAAGCTCTAAGTCTGACCTCAAGGTTGGCCCAGGACAAAGTTAGCAGAGGAGAGATCTCAGTTACTGCATTGTAGCATCACTATCCTGTGATATGGATATCCAAGCTCATTTCCCACACCTGGGGGAGGCCCTTAGATTTCAGAGGGCTGGACTTGAACAGACAGACTGACTTTGCCCTGCAGTTTTTAACATGACAGTTAAAATTTTTCTTTTTTAAAAAGTTCCTCTTGACTAGTGTTCAATTCCTGAAATTCCATGGATATATCAATCATTCCATTAACATGGACATATCATTAAATGATAAATTCAAGCAAGCAATCGTGGACATAGCAATTATCCTTTAGCTTAAGATTTTTATCCCATTCATTCAACAGATTTTAAGTGAGCAGCTATCATAGAGTTGTGAATTTGGATGTGGAGAGGTCAGAGTGCTGTGGAACACAAAGCCTCACCGGCTTTGTCAGTCAGATGGAATGGATCTGCAATAATTTCCCCAAATATAAATTAAAAATAAATACAAATCTCGAACAGGGTTCTCATGGGGTGGGTGAGCTGATCGACTGCTGGTAAAATCCCTGTGTCATGGATGCTCCACCTGAACTGCTTTCTTCATTCTCTCCTCTGAGATGTGTATTCCCACATGCTCATGAGGGATGGGAGAGGAAGGTTTGCTAGTGACAAGGGAAAATGAGAGTGCTGCTCTTCTTTGGGGGCAGAAGTGGAGGACAGAAAAGGGAGATTTGCAGATCTGAGCTCACCTTCTCTGGTGCGCTCCCTCCCTTGATTCACTCTGTTTCAGCTCAGATGTCCTCTGATGAGAGGCCTTTCTGGACCACCTGCCCCATCTCTCCCTAGCTCCTTACCCTGCTTTATTTTTATTCTTCACACTTAACTCCACTGGAAATATACATTTGTTTGTTCAGCTGTCTTTCCTACTAAGTTGTATGCTCCATGATTACAGGGATTTTGTTTTGTTCACTGCTGGGATCAAATCTCAGCTCTGCCAATTATTTGCTAATTTAACCTTGGTTGAGTTACTCATCTCTCTGTGCTTTTTCATAGGTCATTTTGATAATTAAATGCACTAATGAGAAAGTAGCCCTTGGCACAATGCCTAGCATATCACAAGTTCTCAGTAAATATTAGTTATTATTTGATTAGTCCTTTTCCAATAGATTCTCATTTCCCCCAGATCAGTCCTCTGCAGCTATTCAAGGAGTCATTGTGTGTTAGGTGGAGCTAGAAATAGAGAATTGCATTAATTGGGAAACCATGAAAATACTGCTTACCTTTTCAAAGTAGGTGAACTACAGAACTCTAGGATTCTGGTTCTCAAATTTGGCTACACCTTGGAATCACCTGGGAATTTTAACAATTACTGATGCCTGGGTATCACCCTGAGTTGCTGATGTAATTGGTGTGATGGGTGGCCCGAATATCAGGATTTTTTTAAGTTCCACAGGTGCCTTTAACCTGTAGCAGATTTGAGAACCACTGCCACAGAGAGCTACCAGATTTCCCCTTGAAAGTCAGTGAGACAAATGTCTTTTTATGGCCTGGCAATTAATGCATCTTCCTAAAAGGAGCCATTTGCTCACAGACAGATCCATTAAAAATTAATCACTGTGGCCCAGCAGGGCTCCTCACTTAAAGATTGCTGTTGAAGCCTGGTGCAGTGGCGCTTGTCTGTGATTCCAGCTACTCAAGTGGCTGTGTGACTGGAGGATTGTGTGTGAGGCCAGCTTGGCCAACACAGACCCTGTCTTAAAAAAAAATTGCTGTTGATAATGATGGAGCCATCTAGGATGCTAACACCCCACAGAGGAGATACCCCAGAAGCACAACAGGTGCAGAAACTGAGGCTGAAGCAGCTGGACCAAGCGTCCCTCCACCTACCTCTCTAACCAGCCCAGCCATGGATACTGGTGAGGATGGTGGTGGTAGGGATGCCATCCCTGGTACATCTCTGGACAAACAAAACATTTTATCACGTCCTTGAACTGAAATAGGATTCAGAGTCCATGATTTGGACTCCATGAGGATGAGGTCCACAGCTCTTATCTGTGACAAGGAGCTCTAGTTGAATTAAAAGACAACTGCATTGCAACAAAGTGCTTTTTTAAAATAAGCTTATCTCCACGGCCTCCACTATACTGCTGTTGAAGAGTAAGGGGAAGTATATTATACCAAGTGAAACAAGCCAGACACAAGGATCAATCCCTTGTGAGTCCCCTTATAGGAGGACCAGTCTCATCAAACTCATAGAGTCAGGAAGTAGAATGGGGGGTGCCAAGGACAGAGGGAAATGAAAATAGGGAATTGTTTAATGGGTACAGAGCTCCAATTTTGCAAGATGAAAAGAGTTCTGGAGATGGATGGTAGTGATGGTTGTACAACATTATGAATGTACTCAATACCACTGAACAGTGCACTTAAAAATGGTTAAGATGTTGAATTTTATGATATGCATTTTTTACAATTAAAAATAAATTTTTTAAAAAGCAATTTTTTTTAAAGCAGAGTGACCGCATGTGGTCTGAAGAGTCTATCCAACAAGGTTGCAAGCCTAAAGGAATTTGACTAGGTTTTTCATTCATTTCCATGGAAACCTGAGAAGAGATAGTGAATTCCAATGGACAAGATACCCCAAGCAGAGAGTACGGGAGAGGCAGCCTGAGAAAGAGGTTTAGCTGATCAATATTCAGACACGTGTTATTTTATTTATTTACTTATTTTATTTATTTATCAGTGTTGGGGATCAAATCCAGGGGCCTCATGCATGCCAGGCAAATGGTTTATCACTGAGCCTACAGATCAACATTGAGGGCATCTTAGAAGTTCATGAAAACTCCAATCAGCTGATTGTACTAAACTATTTCTTCCCCCCTGTCTATTTTAACTGCAGAAATGGAATGTGCCAGTTGATTTACCAATGATTGTGGGATGAACTGAGCTTTAAAGATTGTGTGTTCCCTCCTTCAATTGGAGAGATTTCCTGCTGTGTGTTTTCATGGAAATGAGTTAAATAGAAGGAATCTGAAGTCAGCAATAAGAAAGGCTATTTGACTGTGCTGTTACTTTTTTTAAAAAAGGTTTGTAACATGCCTAATAAACGTATTGGCACAAATAAGATTTATACCTTCAGAGGGGAAAGACTATGGATAGGGAGGCCATATTTTTCTGCTTGAACTAAGCCTCTGGGAGGGTGTTGTTTTTCTAAATGATCTTTTGATGAGCATCTGTAACACAAAGAATTAACCTCTGTTGAAGGTCATTCTGCTGCTGGGCTTGAGAAATCTGGCTAGCCTGTAAGCAAGGCAAGTCAAGTTCTTGACAGGCCAGCATATTGAAGATCATCTAGGGACTGGCTGAGTGGTCCCCCAAAAGACAGTGTTAGCATCACCTTGCGAGACTGAGAAATTAAACCAATTTTAATTTGATTGCATTAAACCAATCAAGATCCCCAGATGATTTAGGCACACCCAAAGTATGAGAAGCCAACTTTAGGAGCATGGTATTGGCATATGTCTCCGTGAGTCTGTCAGTTCTGTATTGGACCCTCTGCCCTTCTTGTGAGCCCAGTCCCCCCACAGACAGCCCTAGAGGCCCCACAGGCCTCTCTTACATGAGGGATAGTGAAGCCTCTTATTCAACTAAATCTCAGTTGTGCTCCTTACAGCCTATGTGACCACAGATAAGTTGCCTGCCCTCTCTGTGCTTTTGTTTCCTTCTTGTAAATGACTATAACAAGAGTCTCTATTTCAAGGGGTTGTTGTGAGGAACAAATGAATTAATACATTTAAAGTATCAGACCTTGGTTCTTGTCCTCCCCACAACCTCAGAGACAAGCTTACCAGCTCTTCCCAAAGACAACCTTGCAAATGTCTGAAGGCAGCTCTCTCACCAGCCGCCACATGTTCTCCAGACTGCACACCCATGGTCCCCTGTTCCTTCATGTCATGCCTCTGATTTCCACTGCACGTCCACCAGGAGGTTTTCTAGAGGTTCAGACCCTGCAAGACTCACAATATCCATGTGACAGCCCCTTTGCCCTACAAGAACAAAGTTTTGCTTCTCCACGGCCTGGTTTCTTTGAGGCTTGACCTAGTTTCTCCTAGATCAGGGGAGGGCCTGTGCACTTCAATCCCTTCCAAGGAAGCATGTGCCTGGGGCTCCCCTGAGGCCCTCCAGAGCCCATTGATCCCCTGCTCTCCAGACAGCAGCATCTGGCTGCCAGCCTGTCTCTCCTGCCTCTCCCAGGTGGGCGTGCGGAGGAGCAGAGCCTGCAGCCCCCCAACACTGCCTTCCCACAGGGGGGACAGCAGGGCTGCCATCTCCACTGCCTCCCCTCCTTCCCTGCTTGTCCTCCTCCTCCATAGCACCCTTTATTCCAACTAGGGTTCTCAAACTGGGAAGAGGCAGAAGATTTTCCTGGGAGCTCATTCGAGATCAAAAGGCCAGAAGTCGATAGCTTTGTGCAATCTACACATTCACAAGCTCTTCCCTTGATTGAAATGAAGGAGGACCGTGGGGCCCACTGACTTTCAGAACAAAGGTCCTTCTCCCTCTATCTCCCATCTGTCCCTGAGTCTAGATATCTCTCTGTCCCCGGGGCCACTTTATGCACAGTGGCTCCCATCACCACCTCAGTGCCCACCCCATCCAGGGATCTTCTCTGGCCCTCTGCACTCCTCGAGCAGGGCTTTCCAGCCTCTCCCTGCTTCTCACTATTCATTCAGCATGTCGCATTGGGGAGGTCCCACAGGGTGCCTGAGCACCCTCAGCCACTTCCCTGCTATGGGGCCTGGGACAAGTTGCTTCACCACTCTGGGAAAAGCCAAATCCAAAGGTGGATGAAAGAATTCCTGAATGAATTCCTTGTAAAATGCTAACACAGGGCTGGGCACAAAGAGGGTTCCACCTAAATGCTGAGCATGGCTACTTCCGGTCCTGAGATCACTTTTCATATCAATGGGTCCTCTCTCTAATCATATGGCATGTTCTTTGAAGACAAGGATGATGTTAACCATCTCTGTATCCTCCACACAGGGACGGACACATGTCAGGCTCTAAGGACACAATTCAGAAATGTTTAGCTAGGAAGGTCAGGCTATTAGATCACTCCACCCTGCAACCCACATCCTGGCCTGGAAACAGGAGCCACCCTAAATATTGATTCCAACAGAGGAGAGAAATAACCCTCCCTGCCTTGTCCCCCACCCACCCACTCACCGAACCCCAGCTGGGCTGAGGAGAATGTTGTCCCATTCATTATATTCATCGTACCTACAAGGCATTAGGAGGCATGCTATCACTAAAGGGCGAAATACAAAGCTTATCTGATCATGCCTTCTCTCCCAGCCTTCTAGCTCCCAGAAACAAGAGAGCAGGCTCAGGGCTGAAGGGGACATGGAGGGGCTGGTGCCCACCCGCCCAGGGCAGATTAACTGGAGCAGCACTGGGGCCCACCCTGCTGGAGTGACGCGGATCCAGGCTGTTCTAAATGCCCTCACAGGCAACTGGGACTGAGTGCTGGTTCTCTGCTCCCTCTGCAAGGGGAGTACTCAGAGCCTTAATTATACCTTCTCTCTAGAACTGTTGGGGGCCCC
Source organism: Geosciurus inauris (assembly GCA_004024805.1). Classification (NCBI taxonomy): domain Eukaryota; kingdom Metazoa; phylum Chordata; class Mammalia; order Rodentia; family Sciuridae; genus Geosciurus; species Geosciurus inauris. Next base: position 22,830 of record PVHX01017441.1, on the reverse strand, counting down.
TAATTATGCTCTGCACAAGCAGCTGTTGCTAGGTTATTTCCCAAACACCTTTGAAGCTTTCAAAGGCAAAGCCTCCCGTGGGCTCTATACCATTCAACAGGGACAGCAAAATGGCCGGGTAGGAACAGCAGCAGCAGAAGGCCCAGAGGCCCCCTTGGAAAGACCTAGAAAAGAAACTCTATGCAACTGTCCCCCAGTAGTGCGTCCAGAGTTCTCCTCAACCAAGAACACAAAGCAACAAGGTGGCAGAAGGAAAGTGACCATTAGAAAGAGCCACTCCAGCCCTGCCACTTGCACCCCCAAGTGACCGTCAGGGAGAATGAAGGAGTGTGGGCTCTGCATAGCCTCACTACACGGCCGACCCCAGCTGGCCTGCAACACCTACATTCAGAGAGTGCCCACCTGTGCATCCTGCGTGTGCCCTGCCCAGGAGGACCAGCTCTGACCCCTGAGGACAGGTTCCTCTCCACATCCAGTTGGAGCTGCAGGCAGGGCAGAGAGGCCACTGGGGCATTTCCTTCCCTTCCGAATTCATAAGCCCTGATGATAAAATTCAGTCTCCACACCTGAGTATTGTTTTCCTCCCCTATCCTGACTTCTACCCCATTCACTTAACCGGAACACCTCATTTCAATTTTGATCATCAGTCTTGTGCCGTGGGCCCCAAAGCCTTTCTCACTGAGACCTCTCTGATCATCTCAATTGCAGGCAGGACTCCTGGCTCCCTGTGACCACCCCTCAGACCCAGGAATGGAGCTTCTGATTTGGTCCCATTTCACTTTCCCAAGGCTTCTCGTGTTTCAGAGCTTAGCAGAAAACGTTGCAACTTCCCAAATTCTCCTCTGCCCTGTGGCTTCCGAAACACCTCAGTAAAGCCCCTTGGCAATGCCCTTGTGAACAGTGGCATGGGGCTCAAGGAGCATGGCCCTGGTGGCTGAGGACAGGCACTGTCCCAACGTCGCACCCCATGCCCACTCTGTCCTCAGTAGAACATTCACACGGAAACACGAACGAACAGCGACAGAAAATGGCATCAAATCAGAGGGACCAGCAGTTTTGCCCAGGAAGCTTTGGGAGATGCTATTTACTGCAGTCATCCTTATTCATCCTTATTCATCCTTAAAATTGAAAAACGCAAGATGAATTTGGTGCTGTGGAAAGTGTGAAAGCTGCCAGGGAACTCTGCGCTCCTCCATCAGGAGAAATAACAGAAATTAACGAAGCACTTGCAGAAAATCCAGGGCTGTCAACAAACCTTTTTATCAGCTCGTTGGCTGATAGAGATGACACTGAGCACCCCTTCAGAACTAGATGCCCTAGTAAGTACAGAATGAGAAATGCATAGAATCTATAAATCTGTTGAGGAGTAAAAGCAGCTGCCTAAATAAACTGATGTGAAAGCACCCATTCCAACACAGCTGTCTTAAGTCAGTGGTGAACAGAAGGGTTACAGGAACTATTTTCAGCAATACCAGTGGGAAAAAAACTTCTGTCAACACGGCTCCTGGAAGAAAATCCTTCCCTCCCTAAACACAATATACACCTTTAAAAAACAAAAAAACAAAAAAAACACTTTACGATTTTTAGAACAAGCTCTCTAAGCTCTGGTATTCAGAATTCATGAATTTTTCCATGATCAAAACTATCTTTAAAAATCATGTAATTAAAAGATAACCTTGTTATCCTTATATAATATTGTAACTTGCTTACATCCATCTGGGGGTTTGGTTCAAGATGGTCCTCCAATTAGAAATACCTGGAAGTGGAGGAAAGTGTCAGTTGCACAGTGTCAGATGAAGAACAATACTATCTTAATTGTGCAATATGCTGCATTCACTGGTGCTGTTTTTATATAGTGAAGAAACAGCTTTGCAATAAAGTAAGAACCAAAGAAAATATTCAACTTCTTCATTTAAAAAAAAAAATCCCTTTGTGTTTTGTGAAGAGCTTAAGGGACAGGTAGCCCCAGAGAAACAGCGAGCAGCTGACACTAAATCAGCAGGTTCTTGGCTTTCATTCAAAAGTCAGGAAGAACCAGGGAGAAACTTCCTAGCTGGTGCCACAGCCTGGTCCATGATTCTGGCCCAAGGGCAGCCTTGTCATATGAACATCTTTCAGGGCAGGTATTTCAGAAGCAAGCCCTGTGTCCCCATTTTTATCCAGCCCTGGACTCTGCAGACAGACAGATTAATTCCAGAACATTCCATTTCATAAAAGACTGTTCATTGACATGTCAAACTCCCCTTAAGCCACCTCCCCTCTGGATCCTCTTTGCTTTAATGTTCCCCTGACAATCTTACCCTCTAACTGGAAAATAAAATCAAGCCATTATTTACTTCTAACCCACCCATCCAGAAGTGAAGAACTTGTATAGACAGTTTGGCTGGTCTCGGTAATTTTTAGAATCACACTTAAATTCCTAACAAACTACCGTACACATAATATGGGTGAGTCTCAGATGCATTATGCTAAGGGAAGCAGTTCAGACACAAAGGCTACATACTGTGGTTCCATTTATATGACATTCTGTGCCAAGTAAAACCAGGGTGGGGTGGGGTGGGGTAGGGGGACAGAAACAGTGGTTGCTAGGGCCTGAGGCAGAGGATGTCCAGAGGAAGTGTGAGGGAGTTGTTTAAGATGATGGACTTGTGAAATGTCACACTTATGATGGAAGTGACATGATTCTCTGCTTTCATCAAAACTCAGAACTATGCCCTTAAAGGTCAAATTCTACCTCCATGTAGATAAATTCTACCTCTATGTAGATTAAACCTGACTTTAAAAATGATTAAACTCCTATAATAATTACATGAGTTAATCTTTTCTGAAATAAGACAAACCATGAGGAGCTGTCAACTTATGTGAACTCTCTCTCCACTAACCTTTGAAGGTGGGAATTGGAATTCCCTGTCCATAAAGTCAAGCGTGTCAAAGACAGGACCAGTGGTCCCTGCAGAAGCTACCACATTGTGTAGGGTGTCCGACCATGGAGTCGCAGCTGACTCAGCCTTCCCTCACAGATTCAAGTGTTCATTTGCTGTTCCTCAGAGGCAGGCATGAGCTGGGCCAGGAGGAGGGAGCTGTAGAGCAAGATGGCACTGCTGCCCGTGAGTGCTTCTTGAAAGGGGCAAGCTTGCTGCAGAGAAGAAACAGTAACAGAGCAGGAAGAGGATGCTGGCTTGAGTGTGTCAGCAAGCCAGCAAAGGCAATGAATCTGAGGACATCCTGGAGGAGGAAGACTGTAGGGTGATGGAGGCCAGGGTTGGGGTGTGCTGAGGGTAGAGAGCAAAACCCAACTCCCACCCTGTTCTTCCTATTATCTGCTCCCAATGCACATCACTTCTGTGACCCCAAAAGGTATAGGGAGGGAAGAAGCAAGCAAATGGATTCCGTAGTGGCCACCTGCTGGGTGGGCAGCCTCCAATTCAGTTCAGGTCAATTCTGACACTCTCTGCCTGGAGAGTGCTGGATCCCACAGGCTAAAGGCTAGTCCCACCAGACTATCCCCACTTTAGACACAACAGTAGCAAGTTGAGGTATCTGGACCTTCTGACCAACCAGCAACCAATTGAGGGTTTCCAGGAACACTTCCTTGTGTTTGATTAATCTGCTCTAGAGGCTCATACAACTCACCTATTTATAGGTGTATTTTAAAGGATGGTGCAGAGAATGCAGATGAAGAGATGCACAGGGCAGGGGATGGGAAGGGTGTGGAGCTCCTGGTCCCTCTCTGGGCACCCCGCCCTCTGGGACATGACCCCCTGCCAGAAATTTGCTGAGCACTCCTTTGGGGTTTTTAATGGAGACTTTATTGCATGGCATGAATGAAGCGTGGACAACTGTGTAGACAGGTGATTGGACAAAAAGATCGTGCTTCAGTGCTAATGACCGGGTGGGGGAACCCAGCAGGCCTGGCGGTTCAGACTCTTCTGTGCAGCAATTCCTCCTCCAGGTCCAGGGCAGGACCCCTCTGGAATGAGGACCGTCTTATGACCCACTGTCACACAAGGTAGATCAGAGAATTTCCTCATGGCCAGCTAAAGGCAGAAAGGCGGTGTAGATTAGTGTTTTTATGACTCACTTTTAGGGAGAGGAATTCTAGTTTCTGAGTCTGCCTTGGGGAAGAATTTGTGAGCCAGGAACTATGGACCAAACCAAACCAAACAAATACATATCACAAGGGTCTTCTCCTTCCTTCTGCCAGTCTGAGGCCTTGCTCTGCAGAAACTCAGGCCACAGAGTAGAGGAAACAGCTGGTATAATTTGGGGCCCTCGGAAGATTTTAGAATTTAATAAACTTTTGCTCAACAAATGAAGAGATTCCAGATGAAAAGATCAAAAGGTCCTGGGTACTTGGGCTTTCTAATTTCATCAGCTTTAACTGGGTCTCCAATACTTCTTACATCAGTAAAAAGGAAAATTCGGGTGCCAAACTGGAAACTATAACAGCAAGTGACATGACTGTCCCTAGAATCTCCCATTGGATCCCATCAGTCCTAACCACTTCACCTTTGCTCCCACATGGATCTGAGTTTTCTGTTCTTCCTTCAGGAATTGTTCCAGGGAATCCAAGTAGATATTCCTCATACTTCATTGTTGGATTGGCTTTCTGAATTACATAGAAAACAATTTCTTTTTTTTTTTCTTTCTCTTTTTTTTGTGTTGGATGAAGTGATATTGGGGATCAAACCCAGAGACACTCTACCACTGAGTTATATCCCCAGCCCTTTTTATTTTTTTTTATTTTTTTAAATTTTTTTGGTACTGGAGATTAAACTCAGGGACACTCGACCACTTAGCCACATCCCCAGCCCTATTTTGTGTTTTATGTAGAGACAGGGTCTTACTGAGTTGCTCAGCGCCTCGTCGTTGCTGAGGCTGGCTTTGAACTCGCGATTCTCCTGTCTCAGCTTCCCTAAGTGCTGGGATTACAGGCTTGCGCCACCGCGCCCAGCTTATTTTTTATTTTTAGTCAGAGTCTCATTAAGTTGCAAAGGCTGATCTCAAACTTGAGATCCTCCTGTCTCAGCCTCCTGATCCAAAATGGGATGACAAGTGTGCACCACTACACCCAGCATAGGAAACAATTTCTAAATTGCCTGGGTATATTTTCCATCTATGCCATCACCATATGCAATAGGAAGAGATTCCATTCCACAGCACAAGTCATTAGGCATTGGCCATACCAGCAAGGAAATCTGACCCTAACAAGACAGTATGTAGGACCCCTAGGCCCCACTGGGTCAACAGAGCTGTGACCACTCTATCCCTCAGGCTGTTTCCATATACCACTTACCTGTGTCCATTACAAAGATGACCATTCCATTTTCAGCAGGGCCTGGTGTGTGGAGTTTTGGCAGCATTAATTATAAGCATCAGCATCAAAGCTACTGGCTCAATTTCAAATGTGTAGCTATTTCTGAGATTCAGCCACTGGTAATGAAATTTCAGTGTCTCATCATTACTCTGTTGATGGCAATAATGAACTTGGGAATGACCCCTATTTATCCACCTTCATGCTGGATGTGGGAAAACCTATTATGCTTAATTACATCAAGTAGAGTGGGAAATCATTTCTTCCAAAATATTGATAGCCTGGATTTCTTTCCACATGGGAAAACCCTATAGCCTCGTAAGATTCCCAGACTCAGCCCTTGAGCCCCACAAACCAGGCCCTAGCTGGTCTAGCTGGCCCTCTGTTCACTATTGTTCTTTCAAGGTCAACAGGAAAGGAGGCAGAATGAAGGGGAACCCCAAAAGGGCCCTGTTTCCAAGGAAGGGCAAACGGGAAGGGGCATGGGAGGACATCTGCCAACAGTTGGTCAGTGGAACAGGGACTCTTGTCTTTCAGGGTTATCTGTCAGAAGGGTTGGTGACAAAGTGGTACCGCTCTCCACGGCTGCTCCTGTCCCCCAACAACTACACGAAAGCCATCGACATGTGGGCAGCCGGCTGCATCCTGGCCGAGATGCTCACGGGGAGAATGCTCTTTGCTGGTAAGTTGCTCACTGCCAATTGCTTCTCTTCTGATGCTTTTCTATTCAACGGGAAAACTGAATGCAAACACCTGCTCATCCCAAAACATGAGGTCAGGACATGACTTCTTGGGCTTTTATGGCACTCCTTGAAGGCCCCCTATTATATAATTCTAGGCAATACTGTAAAGACTAAAATTAGCCTTTTAAGCACAAAACCTTGGCAGTCAAGGAACCATTCTGCTATGGTCTGAATGTGAGTCCCCCTAACATACTATGTGGAAATCCTGTCTTAATCCACTGCCCTGATGTGGTAGCATTAAGAGGTGGGGCTTTGGGAAGGCATAGCCCTCATGAATGGGATTAGTGCCTTTCTAAAAGGGACCCCAGAGATCTCCCTCTGCCTTCTACTGTATGAGGATGTAGCAAGAAGGCACCATCTACAAGGAGCAATCCCTGCACCAGACATCCAATCTGAGGGCGACTTGATCTTGGACTTCCCAGCCTCCAAAACTGGAAGAAATAAATGTTTGTCACTTATAAGCCATTCAGTCTATGATACCATATTTTAGCAGCCCAAATGGACTGATACACACTTACATTCAAACACCTTGAGATTGATGGCTGAAAACACCCACCGTACATTTTTAGCTCCTTCCTTCTCCCTCCCTGACACTGTTCACTGTCCTAAAGCCACATGAGAGACACACTACTTTCCTAATGCATCATGATTTTTTTTTTTTAATCTTGGCACAAAAGTCCCTTCTCTACTTGGAAAACTCCTATTGAAACTTCAAAGCCCAGTTTGTGTCCTGTCCTTATGTGATGGCTTTCAACTCCCCAGAGTGTGAGTCACCTCTCTCAATGCTGCCACGACACCTCAGACTCATTCTCATCCCCTCTGACCTTGCTTGGAAGAGCACGGGCTCCCTTCACTCGCGCTCTTCTGTTCTCTCCTCCTCCGCCGCAGTGCTGCTCATACCCCTCCGCCCCACGGAGGCCGCTTGCACAGATCACAGACCTGGCTCCACCATTCTTAATGCAGTGTAACCCACTGTAGCCTCATCCTATGGTGCTGGTCAGTGAAGACTGTCCCCATCTCCTTGAGGCTCCCTGCTCCCTGGGCTGAGGGCCTTCTCCTCCCTCTCTGGCCAGGCCTCCACGGTTGCTTCTCAGTCCACTGGCTCCACTTCTCTGCACAGTGTCCCTCCGCCCTCCCCAAGTTTCCAAGCTCAGCCCTAACTGCTTCTCTCTCTCCATGGAAGAATTCTAACCCACCTCCTGCACCTAGGATAGCGTTGCAGAAATGCTGGAGACCAACACTGGCAATGCCCAGCTGGCCTCTGCGTGCTGAGGCCCAAACTAGCAGAGAGCCCTGAGATCCCGCCTCCCCGACTGCCAGGGAGGCAGGGAAAGCAACCAGCTGCTGGAGTGTCTCTGACCTGGAAGGACACTCTCCCAGTGGGGAAGGTGTGGGAGGACCTTGATGCTGGGTCCTTCTCCCACTTTTTTGGGGGGGTGACTTAGACTCAAGAGTGTTAATATGCCTCTCCCAAGTGACATCACCTGGGGATCATTAGGACATAAATCCTCCACATGGACTTATTTCATCAGCTTCTCCCCAAAACATTCCCTATCCCCCAGCTCCCAGAAAGTAAGGAAAGCCAACATTGATTAAACACCTTCTATGAGCCAGAGCCTTTACATGCCATCAGGCTGGTCATTCAAAGTGTGGGGAATCCTCATCATTGCACATCAGAGAAGGTGAGGGGCTGGGTCTGCCCCTGGGCATTTGCCACCAGAGCCCATTTTCTGCCCCTCCATGCAGCTTCCTGCACTCCACTGGCTGCTTCCAACATGACACCATTGATCTCTGGCAGGAACAGACAACTGAGGGGTCAGTTCTCTGCCATCTCACCGTGTTGTTGAAGAAGTGACTCCAAGCACCAGGCTGTGATCCCTGGTCTGCATGTCACAGAGGAGCAGGTTGGTTTCTATCAGCAAGGACCTGGCTCCTCTGTCTGCAGCTTGACCTCACCTTGGTCCCTTGGCACATGGTCTGGAGGGTTCATTTGAAGAAGGGACCATAAAGGACTCCTAGAGTCCCTGAACTGTCCTTCCAAGAATGAGCCCATCGCAGGGCGAGGCCAAAGGGACCCTTGGGGTGGACCCTGATGCCACAGGCACTTGCTCAGAGGGCAGCCACGGTATTTGAAGATGCTTAGTACCACACAGGGCACCATTGGATACATGGGAGAGTCCCCACCCTAGGCCACCATTTCCATAGGAACCTATGGGCAGGGGAGACCCTCTGCATGTAATGGTCAGGGAGACTTCTTGAGGAAGGAAAGGCGAGGCTGAGGACTGAATCTGGCAGAGCTGAGTAGAAAGGCCACTCAGGCTAAAAAGGAAAAATAAAAATAAGAACAGTCTAGGGTCAGAAGAGAACAGCAGGGAGACAGCCCCGACCAGCACCAGCAACTGCAGAGCACAGGTGCCGTCCTCAGGCAGTGGTCGCCTGGGAGATGCACGGAGTTGCTGAGACACACAGACTGCAGCTCCTCATGGACCAGAACTGTCTGGCTCATTGCAGCCTCCAGCATGGCTGCAGCGCAAAGCACTGGACACACACTTATGAATGAATGCTAGGTTCCATCCTGTCCTACCACGCTGCTCCCACAGAACTGGCGTAGCCAAGCCCAGAGATAGCAAACAACCTGCAACAGTCACACAGCAAGTTAGTGGCAAAGTGAAAACAAGAACCCAGGTGCCCTGACTCCCAGCCCAGTGCCATCCCACTGCCCTGTGTTCTCCCTCCCAGGCCAGCTGGAGCCTCTTCGGGGCTTCTACACACTGCGGCCACTTCTAACCATCTGGTGTTTGCCTTCGTAGGGGCTCAGGAGCTGGAGCAGATGCAGCTCATCCTGGAGACCATCCCTGTGATCCGGGAGGAAGACAAAGACGAGCTGCTCAGGGTGATGCCTGCCTTTGTCAGCAGCACCTGGGAGGTGAAGCGGCCCCTGCGCAAGCTACTCCCCGAAGTGAACAGTGAAGGTACCTGTGCCTGATCCTAGGCCAGCACCCCGAGGGCCAGAGCGCTGGCTTCACCCTGCAGGACTGGGTGCAAGCGGGTCTTCCAGAAGGGCAGAGCACAGTCCTGGGGTATGAGGAAGGCTCCCCTGGCAGCGAGCATTGGTCCTAGCTACAGGTTGAGAATCCCTAGTCTGAAAATCCAAAATCCATCATGTTGGTGCCCCAGAAGTGTCAGATTTCAGAGCATTTCTGATTTCTCATTTTCAAATAAGGGATTTTTCAACTGGTAAATTCTATACAGATATTCCAAAATCTCAAATCTGAAGCACTACTGCTCCAAACATTTCAGACAAGGGCTGCGCATCCCATCCTGTTCTTCCAGGTCAGGGGCCACAGGCCTCTGGAGCTCTGCCCTAGCTGCCTTCGGACGCTTATTAGTGGCCTCTGTGTTCCACCCTGGTTTTGCTTGCTTTTCCCTCTCATCCTTCTTGTTTGCCTTCTTACCTCTCTTTCTGTGTCCCCCTTACCTTTTCCCATGGAAGGCAAAGTGTGGTGCAGAGAACAGGAGCATTCTCAGCTCGAGGGCCAGACCCAGGGTCAGTCCTCAGTTTCCAGTGACTAATATGTGGCTTTGGGCAAATTGCCCCATGTGTCATGCATTCGAGGCCCCACAGGCCTGGGAAGAGGCCAAAGTCTACACCTGGCTGTACCCTGAGACTCAAGGGACTCGGTCTAGATGACAGGGTCCCTCAGGTCCCCAAATGGCCATCAATGACAGATGCAGGGCAAGGGAGACAGACCCAAAAGCAAACCAAGGGTGCCCAGTTTTGAGCTCTATTTATTACAAGTAAATATACCAAAAGGGACAAAACTGATAAAGACAGCTGGCATACAGAACAGGTAAGAGGGGTGCTCTGGATGAGGCAGGGTGAGGGGCTCAGGGTCTTGCCCACCTGCCTTTCAATCTCCAGAAATGCTCCTAGGAATCCTTTCAGAATACTTGGCCTGAGGAGCCCAGTTTGGAATCCACTGGGCCAGAGGAAGGTGACAGATTGTACGTGAGCCTCATTATATAAGAAATGCCTTAAAAATATCAGGGGAGGTTAAGTGACTTTGCCAAGGACCATGCTGTCAGTACATGGCATACCGGGTCACCCTGGACAGCCACCTGCAGCAGGAGGGTCAGGTTTAAAGCGGAGTACGTCACTGCCCCACCCCACCCCATCAGCCCCAGTCATGCTGCCACACCTCACTGCAGGAGGGGCTGGGGAAGGCAGACAGAACTTTCTTGTTCAGGGGGACCAGTGAAGGCAGAGCTGGGCCCAGGGCTGAAAGTTAAAGGGGGCAGATCCAGGACCCCAAATGGACATCAATGACAGATGCAGGGCAAGGGAGACAGACCCAAAACCATAGTTTTCTGCTATCTTGGGCTTTCCAGAAGTGTCTGGGCAACAGGATGAGCTGTCAGGGAGAGGAAAGAGAAGAATTTCATCCCAGAGAGTGGAGCAGCCTTGGGGCCCAGCGCTTTCCAGCTCCAGGGTTCGCTGGGAGAGGATGACAGTGGCGATGCTGCCACCAGTGTTTAGACCTTTATTTCTGTATTGTCTTGTCAAACAGTCCATGGCCTCAAGAAAGGGGCCAGAGGCCCAACAAGGGAAAGACTTGTCCAGGCCTGGAGCTGGGCCCTGCCCTGCCTAATCCTGCCCATCCTAAGAATTTGTGAGGTGGACCCTGTTCCAAGTTTGCAGCCCCAGATCCAGAAACCCTCTCTGAGTATCGGAGTGATCAGAGTTAACTACCGCTTACCTCATCTCTCTGCCTAGGGGTGCACAGTGACACTATGTCCTCCTGCGAGGCCAGTCACCTTTGAATACATTTCTTGAATCACTGATGATTTTTTCTGCAAAGAGATCCAGGGCAGACATGAGGGCAGGTTAAGTGCAGGCTGAGGCCAATCCCAGATCCCTTGGAGGGACTGGCCGCTCAGGCTTTGAGCTCAGCTCCATTTCCCCCTCGGAACAGTGGCCAAGTCATGGTTTAAGCGGATCCTGCAGAGAATCCAGCACTGAGGAGGACCACAAACCTCTAAGCCAGGCCTGACCTGAGATGACCCAGGGCAGTGCTCACAGAGCAGTGGCCACTGCCCCACTCAGCAGAAGGACAGCTGCACCCATGTGCAGGACTACTGTTCAGCCAGTGCCACCAACCCCGTCGCCCTGTGGGCTGCTGCACTCCTGCTACACTTGCATACAGGCTGGCAAACAGCCACTGCACAAGCCCTTTGAGTGTCCTATTACCAGGTTCCCACAGCCCAGAACTCCCCTTGATCAGCCACCAAAGGGTCACTGCCTGGCCCAGAGGGGAGCTGCAGCCTGGTTGTTCAATATTTTGAACATCAATCAAGCCACCACTTTTGTTCCTCAAACTTCCGGGGGCCACATGTGGTGCAAAGAGCCCTGGCCTTGGAGAAGCCCCTGGCCCTCCCTCCCGTCCACATCCTCCTTTCTTGCCTAGGCTCCCACCCCCTACAGGGCCTCTGCCCTCCCCACAGCGGCCCTCAGCCCAGGACAAAGTGAGTGAGTGTGACTACCCCACTTGCCCTGCCCCTCAAAGGCCACCTGTGAGGTGTGTTCCACGTTGTCTCCAGGAGAATCCCAGTGGCACTGAGCCCCTGGTGTCCCAGGAGTGACTGCTCATTAGCATACCTTGTCCTGGATGCTCTACCGCTGCCTCAACCTGTGCCTCCTGGAATCCCCCTGAGAAACTGCCAGGCCCCCATCCCTGGCTCCTAGAAGCCAGTACAGGACAGGCTAGCCACCTGATCCCTCTGGTTCTCTTCATTCATTTACAAAGTCACCATACTGAGGGGTCTCCTTCTCAGCTTGGCAGGAGCAACATGTGACCTTCATGTCCTGCTTTGTTCCCCACAGCAATTGACTTTCTGGAGAAGATCCTGACCTTTAACCCCATGGATCGCCTAACAGCCGAGATGGGGCTGCAGCACCCCTACATGAGCCCATACTCTTGCCCGGAGGACGAGCCCACCTCACAACACCCCTTCCGCATTGAGGATGAGATTGATGATATCGTGCTGATGGCCGCCAACCAGAGCCAGCTCTCCAACTGGGACAGGTGGGTTCCAGGGGTTTCTTGCCCTGTTGTCTAGAGCCACGTTCCCCTGTCCTCTCATTTCTATTTTGTCTCTGATCCTCTGTGACCTTACCCTCTGTCTCCTAAGTTGTCTGGCTCTTTGGGCACTTCAGCCTAGCTTCCTGCCTTTCTCTTGTCCCCTGACATCCCCAGTAAATGACCAGATGTGTGCTGCACATGTAGGTCAGGGGCCTGCTTTTGTGCAACATGGCCACCCTGAGCTCCTCGGCACCCTGAGTCCACTGAACGTGGGATTCAATATGCAGTGGGCCCGAGTGAGTGCTCACTGTAGGATCTCACTCGTAGCAGGCTGGGAGTTTGCCCTTGAAAAGCCAGAGGGCAGTCCAAGGCAAGAAGACAACTCAGAATTTACCATTGCAGCCGCTTTCTCATGTTTTATGTCATTTGCTCCTCCTAAGAGTGCCCTTAAGGGAGGCTGCATTACCCGTAAGGAAGCCTTGGCTCAGAGAGGTTGAGATTGGTGTTTTGTCACACAGCTAATATGTGGGGTCTCCCCAGTCTGCATCCTCGTCAGACACTGCAAAGCAATCATGGAACTCTTCCTACTAAACTGGGCTTGGCCTCAGGATCCTTGACAGTATCCCCTGAAGCCACTATCAATGAATCAGTGTTGGGTAGAAGATAACATTTTTAAACAATTTCTGCCTGGCACATAATGATCTCATAGATCCTTCCTCGTTCTGACGTTCTTAGATCAGGCAGCCACACACTTGGGCTTTGCCATCTGCTAACTCTAGGAGGTGGGGCCCGTAGCTGCTCAGTTTAGAAACAGCAGTGGAGGCTCAACAGCTCTGGCTCGGAGGGGACCTAACTGGGAGTCCCGCTGCCATGGGAATGTGACAGCTAGTTATGTAAGTGACAGATGAGCAATTCCTCCTTTTTAGTCATTTGACAGATGATGGGTTTCAGAATAAGGAGGCACAGAGGGAGGGCCAGGTTGCTATTTCGAGACAGGTTTGCTGGTTTGTTGTCGTTGTCAATTGTTGTTTTCAAGTGTTGCCAGAAAAATAGAGATTAATGAAGGTTCTCTCGTCTGCCACCCCCAGGCTGGGCCTGCCCTGACCACGTTCCCTGCAGCCCCTCCCCTCCACTCCACAGAATGTGGGGGCATAAAACAGTGGCTTACAGAGCCTCATCCTACTCATAAGGTGGCTGTGGTCAGGGCCAGTGTCAAGGAAAACCAAAGCAGGGTTCCTAGATCTCGGTCCATCCTGTGACCAGCACTAAACTAGGTACCACCCATGCTCCCAAATGTCCCCATCACACTTGCATGAAGGAAAAGGATGACAAGTGCCTTGCTCTAGGCCTGCTCCTGTGGGCACCGCTTCACCCCGGGCTTGCTAGTTTCCTCTCCTGTAAAGCAGTGGTGAAACTAAGTCCGCAGAGTTGCTGTGAAGATGAGAGATGATGGATGTTTGGTACTTAGTGTGTAGCAGCCAAAGGTTGGGTCTTCACATGCTCTTCCTTCTAGAAATCTCTAATTCCGAGACCACTCAAGGAAGGAGGCAGTTCTGAGCTCCAGGGGGAGGTGGGCAGCAGCAAGGCCTTCCCACGCCTCTAACCACTCTGTGAACTGCAGCTGCGCGGCCTGCCCCTTCACACAGTCACCCTTGTGCTTGGCTTACCTAATAGTCCTGTGTGAGCACCAGATGAACTGCTCAGGAAGCAGCTGGCCAAGGACTGCTGCCTCCTTGGTGTTTCCTGACTGCCCTCACCCCACCCTGCCTCTGCACAGAGCACCTGAGGGAGGGTGCTTAGCCAGAGCACCCTCTGGAGGGAGGGCTTAGCCAGAGCTGACACCTGTCTGTGTGCACATCTGCCCTTCATTTGCTCTTGGCCATCTGACTTCACTCTCCCTGGCTGCTGTGCAGTTGGCAGAGGGCAGAATTCCAAGGATCATTTTGGCCTCTCCTGGTAGTGTCGTGATCTTTCTGTAGGCTACATCTGCTCTAATCAAATGCACGTGCTGCAGGGCATCCACCCAGATCCAAAATGGCAGGGGTTCTCAGCCCTCTGGCTTAGGCACCCCCCTGTAAAACTTCAGGAAATTTTACACAATTGCTGAAGCAGGACCCCACCCTAGACCTACTGAATCAATGAGGCAGGCCTGATACTTTATTAATTCCTCTATTTGATTCTAATGTGAACAAAGACTCATTAAGTCCTTGCTATTCAAAGTGTGGTCCAAGAAGCAGCAGCTACAGGGAGCCTGTCAGAAATGCAGAATCCCAGGCCCCACCCTGGAGCTGTTGAGTCAAATTCTACATTTTAATAAGATTCCCAGGTGATTTGTGTGTATATTAAAGTTTGAGGATCACCATAAAAGAGAATAAAATTATGATATTTGCCGGTAAGTGGATGGAAATGGAAACTATCATTCTAAGTGAAATAAGCCATACTCAGAAACTCAAAGGTCAAATATTTTCTCTCATAGGCGGAAGGTAGAGTAAAAGAAAGGAAAGGAGGAGGGAAGAGTAGGATAATATAAACAACCAATCAAATAGAAATTAATAGACAAGCCAACAGAAGTCAAGCAGAGGGAGGAGAATAGGAGAGGGGAGGATGGAGGGGAAAAGGAGGGGGGGTCATGAACTGAAATCGATTTCCATGCATGTATGAGCTTGTCGGGATGAACCCAACTATCATGTATAACTATAAAGCTCTAATAAAAAAGAAAAAAGTGTGAGGGTCATTACTTAGGAGGATCCGTTACAAAGTTCCATGGGGACAGGGATTTGATTTGTTTGCAGCAGCATCCAGTGGGCACTACAGTGGGCACTCAAGAATATTGGTAGGGTTGTGAACGAATTCAAGGTTAAGCTGAACAACCATGACCCCTACCTGAGCCCTGCTGGGCCCATTGGTACCTGCGCCACCACCCTCCCACCTGGGGGGATGGAAGGACTGAGCAGGAGGGTCTGGGAGGGAATGGAAAGCAGGCTTGGGAATGGAAAGCAGGCTTGGGAATGGCAGGCGGGGATTAGGAGGCTCGGTTCCCTCCCGGAAGCCATCTCGCCTGAGTGTCCCATCGCTGCTGTGTTTGCACCTTTGCAGGTACCCTGTGAGTCTGTCCTCAGATCTGGAGTGGCGGCCCGATCGATGCCAGGACTCCAGCGAGGTGCAGCGCGACCCGCGCGCTGGGTCGGCGCCGCTGGCGGAGGACGTGCAGGTGGACCCGCGCAAGGACTCGCAGAGCAGCTCCGAGCGCTTCCTGGAGCAGTCGCACTCGTCCATGGAGCGCGCCTTCGAGGCGGACTACGGGCGTTCCTGCGACTACAAGGTGGGGTCTCCGTCCTACCTGGACAAGCTGCTGTGGCGCGACAACAAGCCCCACCACTACTCGGAGCCCAAGCTCATCCTGGACCTGTCACACTGGAAGCAAGCAGCTGGCGCACCCCCAATGGCCAGAGTGGCAGCAGACGCCGTCACGCACGAGGATGAACCCGCCAGCCTCTTCCTGGAGATCGCGCAGTGGGTCAAGAGCACGCAGGGCGGCCTGGATCGCGCAAGCCCGCCCCCAGATGGCCCTGAGCGCCGCTTGTCTGCCTCTCCCCCAGAGAGCCAGACCCCGGTAGACCCCGGCGCCAGCCCCCAGTTTGACCTGGATGTGTTTATCTCCCGCGCCCTGAAGCTCTGCACAAAGCCCGAGGATCTGCCAGACAATAAATTGGGCGACCTCAACGGCGCGTGCATCTCTGAGCACTCAGGAGACCTTGTGCAGACAGAGGCTTTCTCCAAAGAAAGGTGGTGAGGCCAGAGGGGAAACTCTAGGCCTCAGCGACTGGAGAGGGAGGCCACCCCCAGAAAAGCCGGCATGGCAGGAGGAGGCCACCTCCCTGGCACCTCAACCACCCCTTCCGCCCCTCTCTGCTGCCTTGGGATCAGCAGAACACACGAAGGATCCGAGGAGCGAGAGGAATGCCTATTTCTTAAACTGCCTTAATAACTAGCCTTTAACCTCTGGGAGAGGGTTGATCAGGAGCCTGGCTGAGAGTTGTCACTTTCCCAGAAAAGGGGAGGGCTGCGTTTTATAAGTGGTGGAGGCAGGGAAGAAACACCTCCTACACAGGACTCTGCAGTCCCTACCTGGGTGGTAGGGTGCAGAGGCAGCTTGCAGACTTAGCTTTGAAGCCATCTGTCCACCTACCCTCAACCAACACCTGAGGACAATACTTAGGCCCAGAGAAGCAAAGTGACTTGCTTAGGACCACAGGCCTAGTCAGTGTCAGAGTGAGCCTTGAATCCCAGTCTCCTGGCCCCCAGACCAGTGTCTGTCCACAATATCATGTCTTCCTCTTCTGGGGTCACTCTGACTTTTTGGTGAGAAAATTTAGTCCAAGATGTTTCTTCCCAGTCCATCACCATCTGACCCATCCAATGTTCTTTCTTTGGGAACATTGTTTCTTGTATACTGAAATTTAAAACTCAACCAGTTCTTTCTCCTAATCACCAAGCACATTTTTTCTGGCTCCCCAAGTACTTAAATGTTCTCATCTGCCACCCCGCTGCATTTGCCTCCTCCCTGCATGGTCTGAAATCTTTGTTTCAGATTAGAGCAGTTTGAGGCCTGACTTAGTCACTCTCCCAGGCCTGTGCATCTGCCTCCTCCAGCAGCCCTATGCACTTTCCTGACATGCGCAAAGACACAGCCCTTATTCCCCAATGGACGTCGTACACGGGTGAGTTTGAAGAAAGCAATTCCAAGAATCCCTCCAATCCACCCCACAGTCCCCCACCACCCCTGCTCACATAGCCCTCTCCAGCCTACCTCGGGACCAAATGTTCTTGGCACAAATTGCTCCTTTGGAGGAAAGCAGTGAGGTGCCTGCCATAGAGCAGATGTTTTAGGACGGAAGGTTCACATGGGACTGGTCATCCTTCATTAATACCGCCTTGATTTTGATCATGCATTTAGCCTTGGCTAAGAGCAGGCCCTGAAGAAATGCATTGGAGGGCTAACAACCTTGGAGCAAGGAGCCCAGAACGGTAGGAAGATGTGGAAGGAGGGGTGCCAACTTCAAGGGCCCTAAGGGGTATGTATCAGCATGGTTGGAGACCCCATAATAAAGGGACTCAACACTAGCATGCCCTCATACCTCCTCTTAGCCTAAGCTTGGACCACATAGGCCCTCTACAGAAGATTGTGGTGGGGACACCAACAACCCCAGCCCGGTCCCTAGAATACTCTGCCATTTCTGCCACTGGTGTCCATCTCTTCCCTTCCCTACAATACCCCAAAGATACCTACAGGAAGCTGGTCAGTCTGTAGGGAGAGGATCCCCCAGTGTTGGGCCTGGACTGTGTTCACACTCCCTTAAATCTAATCAGCACCTTAAATCTAATCAGCAAAGTATGATTTGTGAATTGAAATTTGCAACATGTTAGAAACTTATATTTAAAAATAAAATTAATCACACTGATGAGTTTTTAAATGGAAAATATGTAAATATGAAGTATTTAGGTTTTGCTTTTTTTTTTTAAGAAAAAGAAATGCACACCTCTCCTCATGTGCCATTTTGTTCTCAGAGAGTGGCTTTACTTTTTCGGGTAAAAGACAAGCTGCTGACCTTGACCAGGAGTTCATATATAATTATTATTACAGAGGAATTGTTATAACTACTCATGTTTTAAGAAAATCTGTTCAACATTATTGAACTTGATCAGGATGGGCCAAATAAAGTTTTATTGGGACACAGATTTATCATGGGTGATCGCATTCATTTATGTCTTATCTGCTCTTGTCTTTGACAGTGATTGATTCACTTGGGGCCTAGCTAACTTCTCCCTGCATCATGAAGGCCAGTGCTCTGAAGGGTTGAAGATGGGGGTTTTGGGAGAGGATAATCTACACAAACGGGTAACCAGGAAGTGATTTCAGAACCCTATGGTGATACATGGCATCCATACTGTGGGTTTATAGGCATATTGCAGTCAACTCCAAACCTTCTGATGAGGTCTGGTTCTTTCCTCTAGTCATAAAAGGTACAAAAACCATGAGATTTGAGGAAACTAGATGCCCAGAAACATCTGCCTGAGCCACACTTCACAAATGCCTAAGAGTCCACGCATCTGAAGTTGACCCCTCTGTAATACTTGGGTCAAAACATCTGCCCTAGCCAGGCACGGTGGTGCACACCTATAATCTCAGCACTTTGGGAGGCTGAGGCAGGAGAATTCCAGGTTTAAAGCCAGACTCAGCAAAGGCAAGGCACTAAGCAACTCAATGAGATCCTGTCTCTAAAAACACACACACACACACAAAATAGAGCTGGGGGATGTGGCTCAGTGGTCAAGTACCCCTGAGTTTAATCCCCAGTACCACCCACAAAAAAAAAATTGCCCTTATCTCATTCATTATTAATAAGTATAGACAACAGAGTTTAAAAATTTGATTTTGTTCATTTTGACTTCTCTAAAATGGCTTTTGGTTAAAACACTTACTACTATTGAAATGCATCTGAGCCGGGAACAGTTTGTTCAAATCCTCTTCAAAATATCAACTGAGATATCAATTCCCACTTTGTCCACTGTTTCAATTTCTGAGGTTTCAGTTACCCACAGTCAACTGCAGTCTGAAAATATTACATAGAAAATTCCAGAAATAATTCACTAGTTTTACATTTTACACCATGATGACATGTCATGAAGTCCTGCTCTGCCCTACCTGGGACAGGAACCATTCCTTTATCCCATGTATCCACTCTGTATATACTACCCACCCATTAGTCACTTAGTTGCCATCTCAGTTATCAAATCAACTGTCAATGTATCTCAGTGCTTATATACAGGGCTGGGTACTATCCATAGTTTCAGGTATTCACTGCCATCTTGAAAGGCATCTCCCCTTGGATAAAGGGAGATCACTATAACTATCTCTCTGCTAGTGGATGAGAGCAAAGAGAGAGGCCCAGGACCTACTTCTAGCATGTTCGTTTTTCAAATATGGAAACTTCCAGAGAAAAGTCTCCAAAGGTACAAAGAAGAACTTCAGTCTTAAGCTCATCCTTATAAGAGGAGCTAATGTACAGCCATTTCAGATAAAACAAAACAAATGGTAACACCACTTTAAAGTAAACAGTTCTGAAAATCTATTTCCTTAGTATATACTTCACAAAGCAAGAAAATCTAGAGAACTCTAAATTTGTGATAAGAATCAAAGGAGATGATATGCCAAGGAGAAGAAAATGAGGACTCAAAAGAGGAAATCATTTTTTTAGCCAGTGAAGTGTGAAGAGAAAAACTGAACCCAGTATCACTATAGAAGCCAAGGATTTACCCACTGCTTCATTCTGGTTTTTTAAATATGTAATAATTGGAAGATTACCATACATTTGTTATATTATAAAATGTCTCACCATACATAGAAATGCCAGACTAAATGATGATGTTTGCCTGTCCTGTATTCATTTGTTTTATCATTCATTTATTCAACCAAAAAATCATTTTGCATCTAATTCCAGATACCTGGGATATAAAGTTGAATAAGACAATCCTACCTTTTAAAGAATTCTTATTTTAATGGGGAAGAGAGAGAACAAACACTTGCCACCTAACTACATTTTTGAGCATGAGCCTGGCTGTAGTCACCAAATGCTGGAAAACACAATCTACTCTGCTGGACACCTGTTCCATTATGAGATGTGCAGTGGAGGGGAAGATGTGAAAATGTTTTATCGGAGTAGGTGACGCCTGAGCTGAATTTAAATGGGTGCAATGTGAATGGATGGAATTGTGGGAACAATGGCATTGATTTGGCTGGATTTCATTCTTTAGAAATGGTGCATAAGCAGTATTATCTGTTCTAGCAGCAGGTAACACTTAAAAAGAATAAAATCTCACCTGTATCCATAGGATGATGCCAAGTGGACCTATGTTATCTAGTAGAAATCAGTTGAATTATAACAGTGCAACATTTCTCCAATATATAATTACAGTGAGAAAATATTTATATGAAGGATACATAGTATTTTTGATATTTTAAATTCCAAGTTTAAAGTTATTCATTCAGCATAATGGAAAGAACATCATTTGGGGTCCAAATCATGGCTGTCATTTATTAGCTAGTGAATTTGGGAAAATTATTTTACCTGCATAAGCATTAATATGTCCTTCTAAAATATCAGAAAATAACGATGTCTTCTCAACATGATTATAAGGCTTTTTTTTTTTTGTACCAGGAATTGAACTCAGGGGTACTCAACCGCTACATCCCCCTGTTGCTGAGCCATGTCCTCAGCCCTATTTTGTTTTATGTAGAGACAGGGTCTTACTGAGTTGCTTAGTGCCTCACTGTTGCTGAGGCTGGCTTTGAACTTGTGATTCTCCTGTCTTAGCTTCCCAAAGTGCTGAGATTACAGGCGTGAGCCACCACGCCCAGCTGATTATAAGGCTTTTGAGAAAATTATATGTAAAGGATGTAGTATGTGCTTGGCATATAATAGACATTCAGAAACGGACAGTTATTGTTATTAATTCATTAAGCATCTTTTAAATGTCTAACTGTTTAAGAAAAAAAAAGGGCCCCAGAGCAAGGGCAGAGACCTTTGTTGAAGTTTTCTATGGGAAAAAGCTTGAGGCCCAATTTCAGGCCTAGGCTACCAGAATGTAGGAAGTGGGGTGTGGGGCAGAGGGAATTGAGAGACCCACACAGCAAATAGCACCAAAGAGGAAGAAGAACTAAAAGAGGAGGGTGAAACCCTGCCCCCTAAGGAAATATGTCACAATAACATCTACCCACCACCAAGGTTAGGCTTAAAAACTTCTCTTGAGAGGATCCCAGGAGAGTCTGTGTGTAACATAGGAGTCAGCAAACTATCCTCCAAGACAAAGACCTTTATTGGAACATAGCTACGTTCATTCATTCACATGTTATGTGAGCCTGTGTTTATTTAAAATTTTGATATTTTGTTGTTCATGGGTTTTTGGCAATAATTTTTTCATTTAAAACTACTGCATTAAAATATTTATCTTGGTTACTGAGAATACGGGCACCTGCATCTAAAGTGAGTGCCTCACCCTCTCCACCCTCATTATCCCTGGTCTGTGGCTGCTTCCATCCCATAAGGGCAGAGTTGAGTAGCTGCAATGGAGACCTCATGTTCCCCAGGCTGAGATATTTAACATCTGACCCTTTACAGAAAAGGTTTGCTGATCCCCAGTGTAAGAGGCCACAGAGTGTCCACATGGTCGTGAGTGAGCCCGTGGCTAGCCTGATCTTCTCCAGCCACAGGCTTTCCTCTTCAGAAATGACATATTTTCATGTGTGATTTTCTTATTTCACACCCTATTTTACTTTCCACCTTTTGGGAAGTTACCCTAGGAACCCTCCTCTTTGGGCTGAGACATTATGTCAGAGGTCACTGCCATGGTCAGAAGCCAGGCTTTGAGCTGGGATGATTACGACAGGCAAAGGGGAAGGCCAACTTGAAAATTGAGGTTCTCAGGTGAACTAGTAAGCTCCATGTGGAGGAGGGATGTCGGATGTCCCCACCTGTGTGGCTGAGTCTAGCAAGCATGTACCAAACAGTACTTTCTCAATGGAGACTGAATCACTGAGAGGAACTTAACCCAGGTAATGCCTGTCCAGGAAATAGTCCTGCCTTCACTTATGCAACAAACATAAATGTGGAATGTAGGTGGAAAATGACAGATTATCTAACTCGATCCCTTTGTTTGGTAGATGGGTAAATTAAAACCCAGAGCAGGATAGTAATTTGCCCAAAGTCACATAGAGGCAGAACCAAAACTGGAACTCACATAATCTTTCCAGAACCAAGCTCATCTTATTCATCCTAACAGAGGTACAGATGCTGGGATCAGACTAGAGGAAGGAGATTAGCTCCAAAACATGGGAACTGGCAGAACACAAAGGTCACAGCCAAGCCACCACATGCTTTATTTGCATCTGCCTGGAAACTGGAGCCTTAGGTCTCCTGCTGCCCGGATCCCTGGGACTGACCTTAGAAATGGAATTCTGCCCCTCCAGGTAGCTTCTGCCTAACTTGAGGCCTGGCTATGTAGTCAAAAAAGAAAGGAAAACAGGATTCTGCACTAGTTTGATTTCCTTCAGGAGCAAACCCTAAGATAAGGATGCAAGAGCAGGAGGCAGGGTTTGGGGAATCACTGAAAGGACGGTAGAGAAGCAATGAGAGAGAAAGAAGCCAATGAAGGAAAGAAGCCATGAGCAACAGCCACTGCATCCTGGCCAGGGGCTCCAGGAGAAAAGTGGGGCATACACTGATGCAGCCAACCCTTGGTGGAAAACTGCTCCCCTGGGGTACTACCTGCCCAGCACCCCTGATAGGAACTGTAACAGGCTTCAGGGCTAGATAAAGGCCACACACAGTCAAGAGGACACAGGTGCTGGAAGGTGAGAGTTAGGCTGACATGCAGAGAAAAGTGAGGGCCAAACACACTGGTGGGGCACCAACACTTACAGGCGTCAACAGGGGGATGTAGCATGAAGTGGGTCCAGGGCCCAGCAGAGAACACCTGCTCAGAGCTGGGAATAAACTCCCTGCCTGGCGTGGGTTTTCTCAAACCTCCCCACCCTTCCTTCCTATCTGCAAGAATAAAAACTGATCTTAAGGTAGGAAGGTCTGGTAACACTGCAGCAAGTAGAGGAGAAAGTATTTGGAAGTGCTCTTCTATG
>PVHX01017440.1:0-40044 GCA_004024805.1 Geosciurus inauris | reverse complement strand
GATCCTGAGTTCAAAGACAGCCTCAGCAACAGCAAGGCACCAAGCAACTCAGTGAGACCTTGTCTCTAAATAAAATACAAAATAGAGCTGGGGATGGCTCAGTGGTGGAGTGCCCCTGAGTTCAATCCCTGATACCCTCCCTCAAAAAAAAGAATGAGGGGCTGGGGCTGTGATCAGTAGTAGAGCGCTTGCCTCGCATGCGTGAGTCACTGGGTTCGATCCTCAGCACCACATACAAATAAATAAATAAAATAAAGATATTGCATTCATCTACAACTAAAAATATATATATATATATATATAAAAAAAAGAATGAATGAGAGAACTTCCACTTCCAAATTTCAAAATTTATTAAAAAGCCTGTCATCAAAACTATCAGAGTAAAATTAGACACATTAAAAAAAAAACCAGGCTGGGGAGTGTGGTTCAGTAGTAACCTTTGCCTAATATGTACAAAGGTCTGGGTTCAATTCCAAGAGCAAAAGAGTAAACATCCAGATAATATATCAGTATAAAAACTCTAGAAATCAGCTTATCCTCATATGGGCAAGTAATTTCAAGAGGTGCCAAGGCAATTCAATGAGGAAAGAAAAGTCTTATTGTAGAGGCACCCCCCTCCTCCACAGAAAATCTTAATTAAGCTTCTCCAGAAATCTGCATTTTAGGACTATCAGCAAAAGAGTTTCTACAATAGAGTTCAATGTAGTTAAACTTCCTATTTCCTGTTGCTCTATCTCCCTTGGTCACTGGCCTGAAAGAGGTCAGCACTCCAGGTGCTGAATGCCCCTTTAACTAGTTTTTTCACAATTATGGATTAATATAGTAACAATATAATATTTTATAAAAGTGTGTTTGCAAATGCAAAATGTGGTAGGAAAAAGAGATCCTTTAACAAGGCCTCTGGCCTTGGGCCTGAGCTTCACAGAAATGTTTATTTCAAAGATAAGAGTAGAAGTTACTAATTGGGCTCCATGGTAACAACTGGCAGGGGAAGGAAAGAAAGGGAAGAAGCAGCTCTGTCCTTCTCAGATGCTGTCCTTAAAGTGTTAACTGGCCCAAAACAGTGAAAAAAAAAAAGCTGCTTATGTGTGAACTTCTGCAGACTGTGAACCTAAGAGCCCCTTCCTTACACAATGGGTATAAAGTTCTGAAACTGCCTGAACTAGGGGTTCAGGGGAATTGATTACAATGAAAGCTGTACTCTCTGAACCGACTGCAGTCAAATAAACCTGCTTCCTGTTTCCTATCTGGTGTCTTGCTTTGTCTGTCCCTACAACATTATCAAAAAAAGGTCTGGAACAATGGATATCTATAAGGAAAAAGATTAATTTAGACCACAACTTCATACCATACACAAAAACGTAACTCAAAATGGAACACAAATTAAAAACCAAATTATAAAACTTCTCAAAGAAAACCAAGGAAAAAAATATTCATGACCACAAGTTAGTCAGAATACAAAATACAAAACCAAAAGTACAATCAAAATACAAAACCAAAAGTACAACCCATACAAAGAATTGATAAATTGGTAAATTGGACTTCAAAGCTATAAACTTTAAAATATACTTTAAAATATATCATTAAGGAAATGAGCCTGGTGCCATGGTGCATGCCTGTAATCCCAAAGGCGCAGGAGGCTGAGGCAGGAGGATCCCAAGTTCAAAGCCAGCCTTAGCAATTTAGCGAGGACTTAAGTAATTCAGTGAGACGCTCTATCTAAATAAAATATAAAAAAAGGCTGGGTATGTGGTTCAGTGGTTAAGCACCTCTGCCTTCAATCCTCAGTACCCACCCCCCCAAAAAAAAGAAAATGAAAAGTCAAGCCACAGGATGGGAGAAAATATTTGCAAATCACATATTTATATCAAAACTATATAAAGAATTAAGTTCCAGGCATGGTGTCTCACACCCGTAATTCCATCAACTCAGGAGGCTGTGGCAGGAAGATCACAAGTTCAAAGGCAGCCTCAGCAACTTGGCGAGGCCCTAAGAAACTTAGCAAGACCCTGTCTCAAAATAAAAGGTTCAGTGGTTAAGAACCTGTGGGTTCAATCCCCAATACAAAAAAAAAAAACTTAAAACTTAATAAGAAAACAACCCAATTTAAAAATGGGCAAAAGATTTGAAAGGACATTTCACCAATGAAGATATATGAATGGTCAAAAAGCACATTCAAAGATGTTTAGCGTTACTAATCATTAATAAAATTCAAATTAAGACTGTAATTACATACCATTTCACACACACTAGAAGATGGCTATAATTAGATAAAACCAGTGTTGGTAAGGATGTGGAGAAACTAAAACTCTCAGATATTACTAGTGGAAATGTAAAATGGTCCAGTCACCTTAGAACATAATTTGGCAGTTTCTTAAAATTTTTAACATAAATTTACTATATGATAGAGCAATTCTGCTCCTGAGAAATTAACTCCAGAAATAAAGCAGAAATATTTGCCAATGCAAAGATTTATATGCAAATATTCATAGCAGCATTATTCACAGTATCCAAAAAGTGGAAAGAAATGCCCAACAACTGGTGAATAGGTAATCAAAACGTAGTCTATTATTCATCAACGAACAAAACAAAGTAGTAATATATGCTACCTCATGATAGACCTCAAGAATGTGCTCAGCTGGGCACTGTGGCGCACGCCTGTAATCCCAGCACTTTGAGAGGCTGAAACAGGAGAATCGTGAGTTCAAAGCCAGTCTCAGCAATGACGAGGTGCTAAGCAACTCAGTGAGACCCTGTCTCTACATAAGACACAAAATAGGGCTGGGAATGTGGCTTAGTGGTCGAGTGTCCCTGAGTTCAATCTCCAGTACAAAAAAAAGAATAAATGTGCTAAAAAAACTACATACTGCATGAGTCCATTGATATGAATTGTTCAGAAAGGCAAATCTCTATATATAGAAAGTAGATTTGTGGTAAATAGAGTTCAAATAACTTTATTTGGACTCTAGGATTATGAAGAATAATTTAGCCATTAAAAAACACAACAGATGTCTATTTTTTTTTTTTTTTTTTGTACCAGGGATTGAACTCAAGGGTACTCGATCATTGAGCCACATCCCCAGCCCTATTTTGTGTTTTATGTAGAGACAGGGTCTCACTGAGTTGCTTAGCACCTCGCCATTGCTGAGGCTGGCTTTGAACTTGCAATTCTCCTGTCTCAGCCT
This sequence comes from Geosciurus inauris, assembly GCA_004024805.1. Taxonomy (NCBI): domain Eukaryota; kingdom Metazoa; phylum Chordata; class Mammalia; order Rodentia; family Sciuridae; genus Geosciurus; species Geosciurus inauris. The sequence goes on along the minus strand of PVHX01017440.1, from coordinate 36,859 downwards.
CCCAAAGTGCTGGGATTATAGGCGTGTGCTACCGCACCCAGCACGACAGATGTCTATTGATTGTTCCTTTCCAGATTGAAAAAAATGATACTAAATAATGTGAAATACTATAATTTTAATCCAAAATATAGGTTTATATAACATTGATATTTTCATTAAAAAATATGGACAAATATTTACCAAAATATTATCAGTAGTTAACTCTAAGAGGTTAGATTATATGCATACATATATACATGTATACCTTCTCAAACTAAGTATGAGCAAAGACTTACCCCTTTCTACTCCCACCATGCTTTTTTTAATATACTTCAAATGCATTATTTAAAAAACAGAATACATAGAATATAACCTCAAATGTTTTAGTTTTAGATTCACAGAATATTACTGATATGTGACTATAAAATTTCTGAACATTTACTTTCTCTGATTATTTCTTTGTAAAGCATATCTGGTAGAGAGTTTCACTCTCCTAAATGGTCCAGTTTTATATTATGAACTTTACTACTAGAGATGAATGAACTAAGATAAGCCCCTTACCCAAAGGCAGAAAAAAATCCATGGTGCAAAAAAGATAAACAACAGCATTTAGATGTTGCTTCTTCAAATGTACATTGAGAGATATCAAGTGAAAGAGCAGTTAGCAAAAGGAGCCTAAAACTAAAAGAATGCTGAAGCAGAAGCCATGAAGCAGAGCTGTAGCAATGAAGAAAAAAGAGTAATGACAGCCACAGATATTAAGGCAAAACAAAGCCATGACCAATTATAAATGCAAATAAGTAGAAATACAAGAAAAAGAGTTAGAGTAGTGGAAAAGAATGAAGAATAAAAGGAAGTATAGATACATGGTCTTTGTGGTCCAAGTAAACAAAGGAACACAACAGTCCCCACAGACTCTCTAGCTCCAACACTATCCTTATGAGGCACTGTCCCTGCTCCTCCAGTCCCAAGAAACTTCTACTTCCTTTACCACCCCATGAGAATTCTTAAAATCAGCTCCACCAACCGCTTAATTCTCCCTGTTCTTTACACCCAAAAGCATTTTTCAACTAAAGGAAGAGACTAGAGGCTTACCTTTGGGTCTCACCAGTGGCATTATTTGAAGTGTTTAAACTCATGGTAAGTCTTCCAACTCTTTCAAAATACCCCACTGTTTCTTAATGATATACCTCCTTATTGATGACTGAAATTGTTCAAGATGTCTGTGACTTACAGGTTAGATGGACTGAAGTCTGTTAACATAATAAACAATACAACAGCAGTTTGATATTGAATCTTGAGAGTATGGGTGACTTTTCTTTTGATCTATAGTTGATTTGTTAACTTTTAAACTACTGTATAACAAATATGGAATTCTAAGAAGTTGTAATGTTTTATTTCTTTTAAAAAGCACTGGAAGTAGCCAGGTGCAGTGGTACACACCTGTAATCCCAGCAGCTCGGTAGGCTGAGGCAGGAGGATCACGAGTTCAAAGCCAGCTTCAGCAAAAGCAAGACCCTAAGCAACTCAGTAAGACCCAGTCTCTAAATAAAATACAAAATAAGCCTGGGGATTGTGGCTCAATGGTCGAGTGACCCTGAGTTCAATCCTCAGTACCCAAAGCAAAAAACAAAAGGCACTGGAAGTAAAAATGACAAAATGTTCAAAAATATGTTCCTTCTTGTGAGAACAAGGTAATGATTAGCTTTTAGATTTTAATTTCTCAGATGAAATGAAAAATTATATTAAGTGACAAATTACTCATGAACTCAGAAAAGGAACACATAGTGCCTAACTCTAGGGCATAAAATTCAATTTGAAAGAAAGTAAAATCCAGGGGCATATTTGGATCCCCAAAGCCTTTCTCACAAATGAGATACTTTTAATGCAATGTTGCAACCAAAGAGGCCAAAGTACTCTCAAATAAAAGATACCATGGTCATTTTCTTTTTAAAAAAAAAATTCAGATGGTTTTCATTCAAGTTTTCAAAAGAAATCAAACAGAAAAGTTAACAATTCACTCAAATTTACAATTCAAAAATGTCTTCTGCGCTGGGCATGGTGGTATGCACCCAGTGCTCAGGAATCTAAGGTAGGATTCACTAAGACCAAGATTTCAAGGCCAGGCTAAGCAATATCACAAGACCCATCTCAAAAAAAATTTTTTTGATTAATTAATTTAAAAATTTTTTTAAACTTCTAAGTAAGTTTCTTGGCATTTAATAACTCCTGGTAATGAGACCTAGAGTTATTTTGAACCAGTTACTACCAGCAAGTCTGTGGCACTAGTAAAATAAAAATTTTAAATTAATTCTGTTGCCAGGTATGATGGCACACACCTGTAATCCCAGTGATTCAGAAGGTTAAGGCAGGAGGATTGCCAAATTTGAGGTCAGCCTCAGCAATTTAGTAAGACCCTGCCTCAAAACGAAAAATAAAGGGACAGGGATATAGCTCAGTAGTAGAACACTCCTGGGTTCAATCCCCAGTACCACATACACACACAAAAAAATTAACTCTTTTGCCAGGTATAGTGGTGCACACCTATAATCCCAATGATTTGGGAGTCTGCGACAGGAAGATCACATATTCAAAGCCAGCCTCAGCAACTTAACCAGGCCCTAAGCAACATAGTGAGACCCTGTCTCTAAATAAAATATAAAAAAGGGCTGAGGATGTGGCTCAATGGTTAAGTGCCCCTGGATTCAATCCCTGGTACCAAAAAAAAATTAACTCTCTTGATCATGTATATAACTCTATGAAAAAAATATTTTTTTACCTAATCTATACAGAAGATCTTCCTTCATAAATTAATCTTTTAATAATTTAATTATTTTAATAATTAATCCACAGTAATTTTCAAAGGCCAAAGAGACCAAGGAGGGAAAAGGAAAGAGAAGATTATTTATCATGTACTCTGGTCTACTTTCTGAAACCCTCTTCTATGGGAGCTACTACATACTGTACAGAGTCTAGAGCTGGAGTTGCAGCTCAGTGATAGAACAATTGCCTAGCACATGTGAGATAATGGTTTCAATCCTCAGCACCACATAAATAAATAAATACATACATACATACATAAATAAAGGTATTGTGTCCATCTACAACTAAAAATATTTTTTTTAAAAATTACAGAGTCAACCATTCAAAATTACTACAGTGTTAAGCAATCTCTAGGTAAATATTTTAAACCAAAAGATAACAATAATGCACTTGGTCCAAATATATACAAGTATCAACATCCCACAAGTACCTCTTTATATTCCCAGAAATCCCATATTCAAAGAAAGACCATGAGTTTTAAACTCAGAAAGATCTAAACTAGCATTCCAATAAGTATCTTAAAGCATGTGGTCTTGGACAAGTCATTAAATACTTTGAACCTGTTTCCTCAACCATAAAAAGGGGATAATTATACCAACCTCATATATTTCAGATTTAAGTAATATATACAACAATTATACAGTACCAGTCATCATTAGTTTTTATTACTGAACATGGAACTCTGAAAAACAGAAGGATCCCATAAAAGAAGGTAGTAGACGCTATTTGGAGTCATCTGGTCTGGGGGAAAAAAAAATGTAATAAGAGAATTATTTAGTCAAATTGTGGGTGTGCAAAGATATACAAAAGAGAGAGAGGAAAAAGGTGGTAACCTGTTCTATCACTGCTCCCACTAAACATGCCTCCGAAGAGACCACTGAAAGAAAAGCAGTCTGAGTCTGTCTCAGTTACAGTGCTGAAAACCAGTGGCTCCTATAGATACAAAAACTCTTTAAAACAGAGGTTCATGTAGCCCATAGTTCATGTAGAATAGATATTGATGTACAACCGTTTGGCCTAGGGCAATTACAAAGGAATTTTGGGCAAGACCAGGAATAAAAACCTATTTCTGGTCTGAGGATGTAGCTCTGTGGTAGAACATTTGCCTAGCATGTATGAGGCCGTGGGTTGGGTTGTATCCCTATATTGCAAAAAAACAAAACAAAACCAAAAAAAATTTTTTTAAAAACACCACTTCTCCAGGACCAAATAACTTTGAGAATAGTGATATACATACAAATACCTCTGTTATTAATCTATTGAGTACCTTACTACAGTACCAAGACACTATACTTGGTACTTTTATTTAGAACTTTGCTCCCTACAACACTGCAATCTACAATTGTCCCATTTTTCAAAGGAAAAAACTAAGGCTCAAAGATTAGAAATAGCTTGACAAATGTCACATATTACAGGATCAAAAATCCCAACTCACAACTATCTGACTCTAAGGTCCAAATTCTTTCTACAAGAAATTTTATGATTCACAAAGTTTAACTATAAGTTATCACCTCAGGTTTATCATCCTCACTTCAATTAAAGAAACTTATCTGATTCAGAGAAGCTAAATGACTTGTGCAACACCAGTCAGCTATTAAAGGGAGGCACTGAGACTCGATGAAGCTTCTCAGATACTGAATCCCAAAATCTTTTCATCTTACCCCCATGCTCCCAAAGGCCAAAACTCCAGGGAACTGAATTCAGAATGGAAGAAGAGTTAGAACCTTAAAGAAATGAACTTTCGTGTACTGAAGAGTAATGGCCAAAGTTAAAAGTGCATATTTTAAAATCTATTTTTGGAAAAAGAAAAAAAAGCTTAAATACACATACACACACATACTGCATACACGTGTGTGTCCATATGTGGCACAAGAAGGACCAACAAACACGATGCAGTGGCGCTCACCTGTAATCCCAGCGGCTTGGGAAGCTGAGGCAGGAGGATCGTGAGTTCAGAGCCAGCCTCAGCAAAAGCGAGGCCTTAAGCAACTCAGTGAGACCCTGTCTCTAAATAAAATACAAAATAGGGCTGGGGATGTGGCTCAGTGGTCAAGTGGCCCTGAGTTCAATCCCTGGTACCCCCCCACCAAAAAAGGACCAACAAACCTCTATTTACCTTGGAGGAAAAGAACTTAAGATGGACTGAGGATGTAGCTCAGTGGTAGAGCACTTGTCTGGCATGTACAAGGCCCTGGATTTGATCCCTAGCACCACCAAAGAGAGAAAGAGAGAGAGAGAGAAAGAAAAGAATTTTACATAGTTATACCCTTAATGATGTATTTTTAATTTAATCTTGGGAAGAGAAGTACAGGAAGAGTTTATCAAATTTTAATAAAGTTGTTCCAATAAAGCTAAATTGATAAGAACCACCATTTTGGCATCTATCATCTTCAAATCTGAATGGTCCTCTACACAGATAGTGGTATCTACAGCTCAGGAGTGATATTCTTCAATTTCCAAATCATGAATACAGATAATGTAAACAAATAGTCCCCATCATCTTTACCCCTGGTGTTACTCTTATACAAAATCCTCCTATTAACTGTGATTAGCTTGTGGCTTATGGCAAAGGTGATAAAATACCACCCCCATGATTACCTCATATTATACAAGCCTCTTAAGGGTAAGGGTTGTAGCTCAATGGTAGAGTGCTTGCCTGGGATGCATGAGGCCCTGGGTTCAATCCACAGCACTACAAGGGGGAGAAAAAGACCCTTAGGGGCTGGGGCTGTAGCTCAGTGGTGGAGCACTTGCTTAGCATGTGTAAGGCACTGGGTTCGATCCTCAGCACCACATAAATATAAACAAATAAAATAAAGGTATAAAAAATACAATAACATTAAAAAAAAAAAAAAAAGACCCTTAGCAGCCTGAATGACAATCTCTTGCTGTCCTCAAAGAGGTAAACTGTCATGCTATGAAATGCCACATGGCAGACAACTATAAGCAGTCTCTTGGACCTGAGGGTGGCCTCCACCCAACATCTAGCACATAGCCAGATTCCTCACGTATACAGTAGCAAGGAGAGAAGAACTCTGCCAAAGACCTAAAAGATCCGGGCAGATTCTATCCAGTTTGCCTCTAGATGAGAACACAGCCCACCCAGCATCTTGACTGCACCCTTGTGAAAATCTAAGCACAAGACCAGCTAAGATAGTAAGCCTTGACCCACAGAGACTGTGCTATAATGTGTGCTGTTTTAAAACCACTACATTTGTGGTAACTTGCTATACATCAAAGAAAACTATATAGATGATTTGAAAATGCCCATGAAAAGTCAAAAAAAAATGTTGAATTAAATAAAAATACAGTTCTCAAATCAGCTCTAGCTATGTATATCTTTCATCAAGTCTATTTTTCTGTAGCATAATTTCCTCGTTAATATAAATGAGAGATTTTGTAATAATCCTATCCAAGGCAATTAGATAGAGAAACTAAGCAATTATGGTCAGCATTTACCAAAAAAAATTAGAATATAAAAATGAAGGGCTAACCATCAAAAGCCATAACAGCGCTGGACATGGTGGCACACGCCTGTAATCCCAGTGGCTTAGGAGGCTGAGACAGGAGGGTCGTGAGTTCAAAGCCAGCTTCAGCAATAGCTAAGCAATTCAGGGAGACTCTGTCTCTAAATAAAACACAAAATAGGGCTGGGGATGTGGCTCAGTGGTCGAGTGCCCCTGAGTTCAATCCCTAGTACCAAAAAAAAAAGCCACAACAGCTACACAATAGCTACAAGGGAGCAGTGATGCTCCCTTTTTTTTAATAAAAAAAGAAAGCTGAGGAAAATAAGAAGGCACATCTGACAGAACCCCCAAGAGCCAACATATATTTAATGCAGGCCAATTTGAGAGTAGCAGATGAAAATGAGAGGTAAGCCAATTTCAAGAGCTGGTACAGCCCAGCCTCAATCAACTCTCAAAACTGATTTGTCAAGTTCCCCTTCCCAGGTAGGAGCTCAAACTATTAAAAAAAAACTGTTGAGGATAGAATCAAAATGGAGCAGGATAGAGAAAAAAAATCAAAGTAAGCATATGGCCCAAAAAAGGAAAGAGAAAATTTCAAAAAACAAGTCATAGTCTTTAACATACACACACATTTAAAAAAAAAAAAAAAACCTCAATACAGAGTTTTATAAAATAGAAAAGCTTTCCTAACCTATAATCCCAGAGACTCAGAAGACTAAGGCAAGAAGATCACAAGTTTGAGGCCAGCCTCAACCATTTAATGAGACCTATCTCAAAACAGAATTTTAAAAAAGAACTGAGTATGTAACTCAGAGGTAGAATGCTCCTGGATTCAATCCCAGTACCACAAGAAATAATTTTTAAAAGTGTGGGGGGGAGGGCACGCTGGGGACGTAGCTCTGTGATAGAGTACCCATACATTCAATCCCCAGTACCTAAAAAAACAACAACAAAAAGGCCTTCCCACACCTGTCTCATTCTCAAAAGTTCAAGTAAATTAATTCCCACAAAAATAAGTATAAAAGTCGGGCACAGTGGTACACACCTGTAATCACAGCACTTAGGGAGGCTGAGACAGGAGAATCGCAAGTTCAAAGCCAGCCTCAGCAACAGCAAGGCACTAAGCAACTCAGTGAGACCCTGTCTCTACATGAAACACAAAATAGGGCTGGGGATGGGGCTCAGTGGTCGAGTACCCCCGAGTTCAATCCCCCATACTAAAAACAAAAAGAAAATGATTATGGTCAAAATCCAAAACCAATATAAAGTTAACATAAGAAAAAAAGATTAAGGTGCAGAATAGTACCCTATAAATGAAAGGATGACAGACATCTACAAAAGAGGTAAAAACTATAACTTACTACTTCAAAATGAACTTAAAGACATTAAGCAAATGGCAGAAGACATGAAAGAATATGAATCAGAATTAGGAAAACTCAAAAATGAGAACACAGGAACCAGAAAGAATTAGAAATTAAAGTAAAATATCATTTGAATAAAGAAGGTTAAATCAGAGGAAATGTAAGAACAAACAGACATGACCTAAAAAATGCCCTAAAAGACAGAGGAAAAGAAAAAGAAGAAAAATCAAGTTAAAAAATGAAGAAAGAGATCAAAGGATTCAGAAGAAAGCAACAAATATTGTAGGCAAAGAATAATCAACATGAGGATGAAAGAAGTCCCTGAATAATAAAATCAAAGCAAAGGAGCAGAATGAACACTAAAAACACTAATTAGAGATAACTTTCCTGAAATAGAAAACAGTTTAATCTATATTTTGAAAAAACAAACTGAGTATTTAACAACTGATACCAAAACAACTGATGCCAACTGATACCCAGCACAACTGATACCAAAACACATTCAAAGATAAATTACTGGACTTTAAAGAAAACTTGTACACAAATATTCATGTTCATAATCACCAAAAGTGAAAATAATCCAAATATTCACCCACTGATCAATGTGGAAATACAACAGGGGCTATTATTCAACCATAAAAAGGAATTACTGATGGACCTGGAAAACATGCTAGAAGCCAGACACAAAAAGCCACATGGGTTGATTATACTAATATAAAATGTCCAGAATAGGTAAATGCATAGAAACTGAAAGTAGGCTCGTGATTGCCAGAGAGTAGGGAAAGGGGGAATTGCATCTGATTTCTAATACGTTTTTAGTGGAGGGATGATGGAAATGTTCTGGCATTAGATAGTGGAAACGGTTATACTTTATAGTGAATAAGCTAAAAACAATTGAATTCTACACTTCAAAATGGTAAATTTTATGCTACATGAATTATATCTCATTTTTTAAATTTCACCAACACTGGAGGTGTAGTTCAGTGGTACAGCACACGCTAAGTATCTGTGAGGCCCTGAATTCAATTCTCAGCACCAAAATATAAGTAATCTCATCATTTTAAAAATCCTAAAATAGCCAGGAATGGTAGCACACACCTGTAATCCTTGCAACTTGGGAGGCTGAAGCAGCAGCATCACAATTTCAAGACCAGACTCAGGTACTTAGCAAGACCCTGTCTCAAAATAAAAAACAAATAAAGGGCTGGGGATAAGGCTCAATGGAAAAGGTTCAATCCTCAGTATCAAAAATAAATAAATAAACCCTAAAATAAAGTCTCCTTTATCTATCTCTCATTTTCTTCCTCTTTCTAACTCTAATATTAGCTCCCAATGATATCTGAGAGCAAGGGAAGTCCTACCTTCACGTTGTTTTAGGAAGAAAATCCATGAAAGGTCAAAGTTAGCTCTGTACCTAAATTAAACTCTCATGGGATTTCCATGCTATTCAACATGGCAAAGAATGTACAATAAAATCTCTTCTTCCAGAAGAGTAAAAAATAAAGGAATAATGAGGACAATCAAGTAGGTAGTAATAGTAATAGTAATGAAAATGCCAATGGGCTAGGAAGCTAAATTAAAGAATACAGTGTGCTCATGATTTCTTCCTAGCTTTACTTAAAATTTACCTGTGAAACACCACGAAGTTAAACAATAATTTGACCCAAGTACATAAGTAATTGAAAATTCCTTACATGCAATTAACATCAGCCTTTCTTTTTTTTTTTTTTTTTTTTTGATACCGGGGATTGAACTCAGGGGTACTTGACCACAGAGCCCATCCCCAGCCCTATATTGTGTTTTATTTAGAGACAGGGTCTCACCAAGTTGCTTAGCGCCTCGCCATTGCTGAGGCTGGCTTTGAACTCGCGATCCTCCTGTCTCTTGTCCAAAGTCACATATCCAGTAAGTGATAGAGTCAATATTCACACTCAGGTTGATTGATCCCAGAGCTCTGCTGTGTGCCCTGCTATCAATCTTCAAAACATGATTCAACCCAGCCAGAGAGCATGTGAGACCTCACTTATCAAGAAAGTACTTCTGCTCCCTGCTACAGATCATTGTTTCCCACATTCAAACTAAACTAACAGGAAGCCATCTCTACAAAAGATGACTCCAACCTTCAATGGGTTCTCAATCCACATGGCACTTTCACAGGCTTGAGCCAAAACCAGGTCATCCTGTAGCAGTGATGAATAAAGGCAAGGTTTAAATCAGTTTTTATGCTAATATATTAATAGATAAATCTTCTCTTGGTTGTACAGGTGGGCTATTCTCACCATTCCTACTAAAACAAATGACATTATGCATATAATCCTTCAATAAGAATTTTTAAAATATATATATACGGGCTGGGATTGCAGCTCAGTGGTAGAGCACTTGCCTCGCATGTGGGAGGCATTGGGTTCGATCCTCAGCACCACATATAAATAAATGAATAAATAAAAGTCAATCAACAACTAAGAAAATTTTTTTTAAAATAAAATTTATATATATATATATATACACATATATATGTGTGTATATATATATATATTAGGGCAATCACAGTCAAGGGATCAATGATCTAACTTCCTAAGAGGAAGCACCAGCCAGAATCTACTCTAGGTGTCAGAACCATTTCTGATACCAGTTCTCCTACCTTACATGTAAGTCCTTCAGGTGCTCATCCATAATGTACTTATCTTAGTGTGTCTGCACAAGCAGAGGAAAAGCAAGGGTGGATAAAAAGACAGATGCTAGTATTACTGTGAGGGAAAAATAAAACCAACCCCACAGCCTCCATGTTGTAGTTATTCTTAGCTAGAAAAAGCTTCTCTGAGCTCACAGCCCTTGTTAATCATTTAAACTAGCAGCACAAGGTTGATTTACCAGTGATTTACCTAATCCCACCCTTCAAGATGGATGCAAATCAACACCACCCACCAGGTTTCATCAATCATTTCAGCCCACCTTCTTTCCCCCTTGCCTAAAGATGGTCTTGCGGGACACTAGTTTACCACCTTCTCAGTCTTACTTTTTTTCCCAGGCAATGTTGGGGATCAAACTCAGAACCTTGAGTATGCCACATCCTCAAGCCCCCTTCCCCATCTTCTCAGTTTTGCTGACTTACCAAATAAATTGTTTTCCTTGCCCCCAGCAATGTCCTTGATTGACTGGATCTTTATCAGGTGGCAAGTAAACCAACTTGGGTTTAGTAATACGATAAGCCCATCTTTTTTCCTCCAATATGCACCAATGTCTTCATTACTAACCACATCTATTTTTGGAGTCTCTATCAGCAGTTACATATTTCACCTTTAAAGGGGATGTTTGGTTCTTTCCACAAAACAAGTCCAAGGCAAGGGGCTGAGACTAAGAATTTCTTAAACTAAATGGGACTTTAGAGACTAAGTCCATTCTCCAATGCCAGAGAAGTTGGGTGGTTTGCCCAAGATCATACAGCTATAAATGGCTGAGCTATGGCTAACACAGAAAGTTCCAGACTAAGACTACTCTCTTCACTTTTCCTCTTAGCAGGCTGCACTGTCTTTTTTTTTTTTTTTAATATTTTTTAGTCATAGATGGACACAATATATTATTTATTTATTTTTATGTGGTGCTGAGGATTGAACCCAGTGCCTCACGCATGCAAGGCAAGCGCTCTACCACTGAGCTACAATCCCAGCCCCTGTCTTTCTTTTGCATTTCATGAGAAACCACATTCATTCCCTGCTCTACCACTGTTTTGTTGTTACTGGGCACAAATTGTTAAGCGAAAAAATGGTAGGTTCTTTTCTCCAAGATTGAGAACTTTGTAAAACATTAATATATACGATATTAGTAAAGGCTGGACACCAACTCTAATAAAAATAAATATGTATTTGCCAAGTGTGTAAAAAAGAAAGAAACATCCAAAAATAGATACCACTTCCACATAAAATGTATAGCTTGATAAAAACTCAGAGCCGGCTTTTCTTTTTTTTTTGGTACCAGGGATTGAACTCAGGGGTACTCCACCACTGAGCCACATTCCCAGCCCTATTTTGTGTTTTTTATTTAGAGACAGGGTCTCACTGAGTTGCTTAGCACCTCGCCATTGCTGAGGCTGGCTTGAACACACGATTCTCCTGTCTCAGCCTCGCAAAGTGCTGGGATTAGAGGCGTGCGCCACCGTGCCCAGCTCACTGCTGGCTTTTCTAAGAGTCCTGGGTTGTAGGCAGACGCTACAGACCCAGTCTAGCACAATTGGTTCCTTCGTTTATTAAACAGTTGTAAGGTATGTAATGCATGGCTGGCACTGTTTAAAACAAACAGCGTGGTGGTGCATGTCCAGCTACTCAGGAGGCTGGGGCAGGAGGATGTTAAGTTCAAGGCCAGACTGGGCAACTTAGTGAAACCCTGTCTCAAAATAAAAAATAAGGGTTGGAGATGTACTCAGTGATAGCTTGCCTAGTTGAGGCCCTGGGTTCAAGGTAAAAAAGAAAAGAAAAAAGACGTCGTCCTTGACCTGAAGGTAAAGAGCCCCACAGTCTAGAGGTGTAAACCTAATCAGCTCCAAGCCCTAGCTTGCCATCTGGATCTTCCCATCTGGTCCTCCACCCCACCCCCATCCTCTGGGTAGTGTGGCAGTGGTCTCTGTCTAGGACGCTCCACGGAGGTCTTCCTCCAGGTGTGAGGTGAGACTCTGCCCAGGTAACTGGAGGCGTGGCCCCACAAGGGGCATAGCCCAAGACAATCCCAAATTCAGTCGGGGCACCTCACAGCCTTCACTGCAGCCCATAACCTCCTCTCAACACCTTCCGACCCAAACAGCCTCGAAGTTCCCACAACCCATAGTTACCTCGGGGGTCTCTCGTGGTCCAGACTGCACACCCAAGACCCCAGGGGCAGCTTCAAGTCTCTTGGGCAGGAAGCCCAGGTAGCCCTCGAAGGTAAGAGTAAAAACTGTTGGAAACCAATGGACTCTAGGACCCAGAGAGGGGTGACAAATAGCAAAAGGGGACTGAAGGAGAAAAGCCCCAGGGAGGTAAAGTTTACAACTGCCACTTCCGGAGGGTAGCAAGACGCGACGGGCCTCGCAACCCAGCTCAGACTTTCTCAAACCGCACCGACCCGCCCCGAACCCGCCCCAGCAGGCCCGCCCCTTTCCGCCCCGCCTCCGGCAGCCCTCGACCTACAGCTCCAGGATACGTATTCGGAGAACGCCGGGCTGGGATTGGAAGGGCCCTCCCGCGAAGCTGCGCGCCTTCGCTGGCCCCGCAGACCGGCGCATGCGCCGTTGCTGGGGAGCGGCGCGCGCGCTCCTGCGCCAGGCGCCTCCTCCCGGCGCGAGAATTCGCCTAACCTACTCTCCTGTGCGGTGTCCTCTGGGTGCTGTCCCCTTGTCCGGGTCTTAGAATTCCCAGAGCTGACTGGAAATACGGATTTCCAGCCTCTAAGTCCTTTTCAGTCAGAATAAAAATCTGAGATCAGATCCCAGCTCCTGCATCTTTAAACTAGCTTCTGTGCTGATTCTTAGGGCCTGGGAAGACCCCCGGGGTCCTGCAGGGGAACTCGGTGGCCCTGCTTCTGCACAAATGGCTGCTTTCCCTCTAGAGCGCTCCCCAGTTGCACAAGACTTATAGTCCCCTCCTCCCATTCTCACTGCATCCCAGCTTGGGGTGGTAAACGGGGTTAGAAGTATGCGGTTCAGTGCGTTTATGGTGTTGAGGCACCTTTCTCTATAAATATTGCATAACTAGGTCCATTGCAAAAAAAAAAAAACCTTGGAGCCTTAGCGTGCACTCCATCTCTCCTCCATCGCTTCTCTTTTTCCTCCCCATCCCCCTCACATACACACACACACACACAAACACCCTTTCCCTTCGATAATTTATACAGTACTCTGATTTCTTGGGATAGATGCTTCACAATCTGCCGCCACCTCGGGGAGATTGGAAAAGCAAATCCTCTTTTGTTCCTTGCCTTTTGAAGGCGTATTCCCCAAGGAGCAATGCAAATTGGCGAGATTTTGATTAAGGATTCCCCCCCCCCCCCGCCAAAAGGTGTTTAATACAAAAAGCCTTTGTGCTAAATTCACCCCGTATTGATTGTAATAAACCTGAAACCAGGTGTTGAGGTGGTCTGTCCCCAGCTCTACAGAGGAAGAGCCAACGGTCAAAAATAAAAACATAAATTGAGATTAAAACCTCCTTTATCCTTGCAGCACTAAAATCTTAATGGGCTTGAGTTTAGTCATTTGGATTTAAAAAGGAGGTCGTCCCTGCTTCCTAATACTTTAGCCAGAAAGGATAATTGCTTCAAAAGAAAGAGCTTAAAAAAAAAAATAGCTCACTCCAAAATTCAGAAAAGAGAATGGAAAATTACAACATATTAGCTTAGAGCTTTATTTTACAAGCCTTAAATGCTATTTTTATTTTTTATTTATTTTTTTGGTACTGATGTTGAACTCAGAGGTACTCGACCACTGAGCCACATCCCAGCCCTATTTTGTGTTTTATTTAGAGACAGGGTCTCACTGAGTTGCTTAGCACCTCGCCATTGCTGAGGCTGGCTTTGAACTCGTCATTCTCCTGTCTCAGCCTCCCAAAGTGCTAGGATTAGAGGTATGCGCCACCACACCCGGCTTAAATGCTATTTTAAAATGTTTTTATTTATGTTTTAAGATCACAAAAGTGAGTATTGCATGGCAAGGATAAATGCCAAGGGACTGTATTGTATATTCTAGTATAATGTTAGGATTTGCAGTATTCATTTATTTGATCACTCATCATTTATAGAATACAGGCTATGTACCCAGCATTGAGCTAGGTTATAGAAGTGCAGAGTCGTTGCATAGTCTAGTAGCACATACCTGTAATCCCAGCTACCCAGGTGGCTGAGGCAGGAGGATAGTATGTTTGAGGCCAGCTTGGGTAATTTAGCTAGAACCTATGTCCAAATAAAATTTAAAAGGGCCAGGGGTACCTTAAATTATACTACAGAGCTATAACAAAAACGGCATGGTATTGACACCAAAACAGATGGGAAGACCAATGGTACAGAAGACACAGAGACAAACACATATAAACAGTTATCTCATTCTAGACAAAAGCAGCATAAACATACATTGGAGAAAAGATAGCCTCTTCAACAAATGGTGCTGGGAAAACTGGAAATCCATATGTAACAAAATGAAATTAGACCCCCTCTCACCCTACACAAAACTCAACCCCAAGTGGATCAAGGACCTAAGGATTTGACCAGAGACTCTGCACCTACAAGAAGAAAAAGTAAACCCAAATCTCCATCATGTCAGCTTAGGAACCAAATTCCTCAACAAGACTCCTAAAGCAGGCTGGGGTTGTGGCTCAGTGGCAGAGCGCTTGCCTCACACATGTGAGGCACTGGGTTCAAACTTCAGTACCACATAAAAATAAATAAACCAAATAATGATACTGCATTCATCTATAACTAAAAATACTTTTTACAAAAAAGACTCCTACAGCACAAGAAGTACTCAAGAATCAATAAATGGGATGATATCAAACTAAAAGTCTTCACAGCAAAGGAATCAACAACGTGAAGAGAGTCTACAGAATGGGAGAAAATCTTTGCCACCTACATCTCAGAGCATTAAGCTCCAGGATATAGAAAGAATTCAAAAAACGTAAGGCCAAAAAAACAAATAGCCCAGTCAATAAATGAGCAAAGGAATTGAACAGACACTTCACAGAAGGAGAAATACGAATGGTCAACAAATATATGAAAAAATGTTCAACACATCTAACAATTAGAGAAATTCAAGTTAAAACTATATTGAGGCGCTGGTAGAGTGTTCGCCTCGCATATGTGAGGAACTGGGTTCAATCCTCAGCACCACATAAAAATAAATAAATAAAATAAAAGTATTGTGGCCATCTACAACTAAAAAAACATTTTTAAAAAATACAGGTATTGTGAGCTGGGCGCGGTGGCTCAGGCCTGTAATCCCAGCACTTAGGGAGGGTGAGACAGGAGAATCGTTGAGTTCAAAGCCAGCCTCAGCAAGGGCAAGGTGCTAAGCAACTCAGTGAGACCCTGTCTCTACATAAAACACAAAATAGGGCTGGGGATATGGCTCAGTGGTTGAGTACCCCTGAGTTCAATCCCCAGTACCAAAAAAAAAAAAAAAAAAAAAAAAAAAAAAAAATACAGGTATTGTGCTCATCTACAACTAAAACAATATTTAAACAAATAAATAAATAACTATATTGAGGCCAAGCACATTGGCATACGCCTATAATCCCAGCGGTTCAGGAGGCTGAGACAGGAGGATCACGAGTTCAAAGCCAGCCTTAGCAACAGAGAGGCACTAAGAAACCCAATGAGACTCAGTCTCTAAATAAAATACAAAATAGGGCTGGGGATGTGGCTCAGTGATTGAGTGCTCCTGAGTTCAATCCAAACAAAAAACAAAAAAAACTACATTGAGATTTCATCTCAATCCACTCAGAATGGCAATTATCAAGAATACAAGCAATAATAACTGTTTGCGAGGATGCGGGGAATAAGGCACACTCATACATTGCTGGTGGAACTACAAATTGATGCAACCACTCTGGAAAGCAGTATGGAGATTCCTCAGAAAAGTAGGAATGGAAACACCATTTGACTCAGTTATCCCTCTCCTCGGTGTATACCCAGAGGACTTAAAATCAGCATACTATAATGACTTGGCCACATCAATGTTTATAGCAGCTTAATTAACAATAACTAAGTTATGGAACCAACCTAGGTGTCCTTCAACAGATGAATGGATAAAGAAAATGTGGTACATATACACAATGGAATATTACTCAACTGTAAAGAAGAATGGAATCATAGCATTTACAAGTAAATGAATGGAACTGGAGACTCTCATGTTAAGTGAAATAAGCCAACCCCAAAAAACCAAAGGCTGAATGTTCTCTCTGATTTGCAGATGCTGGCTCACAATGGGGAGGAAGTTTCACCAGATTGGACTGGGGGAAGTAGGGGGGAGGGAGAGGGAATGGTACTAGGAAAGACAGTACAATGAATCGGACATAAATTTCCTATGTTCATATATGAATACACAACCAGTTTAACTCCACATCATGTACAATCACAAAAATGGGAAGTTACACTCCATGTATGTATGATATGTCAAAATACACTCTACTGTCACATATAGCTAAAAAGAATAAATAAAAAAATTTTAAATAAAAATAAAAGGGCTTGGGGCGTAGCTTATCTACCAAGAGCTTACCTAGCATGCACCAGCCCTGTGTTCAATCCCCAGTACCTCCAAACAAAAAAGGAAAGAAAGAAATATGGGGTATATAATATGAGTGCAGTTGGGATCAGCAAAGACAATGTTAAAACCAACCCTGAGCACCTAGAAAGGATTTATAGAAATGAACTTTGAATTTAGTCTGGGTAAGTATAAAGTCACCAAATTAACAGCAAATTGGAAGGGAAACTTGGAAGCTACAAACACCAGCACAAGAAATAGCAGGGAAGCATTTGAAAAAGTGGAAGAAGCTCTGTGTACAGCAGAGGGAGGGAGATGGAGAGACCAGACTGGAGAAATATGCCAAGCCCAGGTCATAGAGAACCTTCTATGTCATACTTAGGAGTTTATCAAGCAAGGAAACCAATGAAATGTTGTTGTTTTTTAATATTTTTTAGTTATAGATAGACTCAATATCTTTATTTAGTTTTATTTTATTTTTTTGTGGTGCTGGGGATCGAACCCAGTACCTCACATATGCAAGGCAAGCGCTCTACCACTGAGCCAGAACCCCAGCCCTAAGGAAGGGTTTTAAGCCGAAAAAATTACAATTGCACAATAAATAAAATCATTCCAAAATACTTGAAGATTTTCTTTCTGGTAGTTACAAGGTCCTTTCTCTGATATCTATTGTCTGTTATCTATTGCAACTTAAGAAAAACCATGTAAAGAGACACTCTCCAACTGACTTCCTTTTTGCTTCATTTTATCCCTCTCTCCTTTCTACCAATGCTTTGGTAGATCTATCCCACTGTTCTACCTAAATAGCTGAGACACCTGACTTGGCTAATTTATTGACCCTCTTCTGATTTCTCTCCAGCATAGGTGAGAGTCTACCCTCCTTAGTTTCTCTAAGTCTTTCCATTTTGCTGCTGCTCAAAGAACTGTTATTCCCTTCTTGGCCCTCAACATGATGTTTTCTGGTTTTCCCCCCAACCTTCACTTTGTGCCAGATAAGATTCCTAGATGATGGTACCATTCCTGCAGGTATGAACTCTAGGTCCAGATATTCAAGTCTTTATGTCTGCCTCTGACCTTTCCTGAGCTCTGATTTTGAATTTTTAACTCCTATTTGAACAGTGTCATTTTAATGTCTAGGATTATTGAGTTCAGAATACCTAATATGATTATCTTTCTCAAGTTATCATGGGAGTCTCCCAAAGTACTCTTCTCCCTATTTTCAAAACTACTATTTTTTTTTTCCAGTACTGGGTGCTGAACTCAGGGGTACTCTATCACTAAGCTACATCCCCAGCATTTTTTTTTTTTTTTTTGA
The DNA here is from genome assembly GCA_004024805.1 of Geosciurus inauris. NCBI lineage: Eukaryota > Metazoa > Chordata > Mammalia > Rodentia > Sciuridae > Geosciurus > Geosciurus inauris. The sequence continues at coordinate 18,700 of PVHX01017440.1, read as the reverse complement.
GTAAGAGTCTCTTTAAGTTGCTGAAGCTGGTGTTGAACTTATGATCCTCCTGCCTCAGCTTCCCAAGTTGCTAGGATTACAGGCATGCACCACCATACCCAGTTATTTATAAAACCTCCTAATCTCCTAGACACTCAGGCAATAAAAACTCAGATGATCTTTTTTCTTCTCTCCCAGGCTCTCAATTCCTACACCCAAGAATCTTACCTTTTCTCAGCCTCCTGTCCTTTCCTTTGCCTATTACTAAACAGCTGCATTGTTTGTTTCTGTACTGCTTTCTATCCAAACACTTGTAATCAGGACCTTCCTTGTGGCCTGATGCAAGTCATCAATGTCCCTGTTCTATACACTTGGCAATTAACATCTAAGGGCATTTTTAAACTGGCAAATATGACAGGAGAGGATCAAAAACATAAAAAACCAAAAGCAGGCTTAGGGGGGCTGGGTTGGTGGCTCAGTGGTAGAGCGCTTGCCTAGCATGCGTGAGGCACTGGGTTCGATCCTCAGCACCACATATAAATAAATAAAAAATAAAAAAGGTCCATCAACAACTAAAAAAATATTTAAAAAGAAAAAAAAGTAGGCTTAGGGACACATGTGTATCTTTATGACACTGGGGAGTGTTAGGAACTGCGTGTTTATGTGTGAGCCTCAGGGCTTCTTAAGCACCAGATGAGGCACATCCTTTTGACCCTTGCATAACCTCCCCTAGAAGGTTCAAACACCAGGTGCTTGATTACTATGCTGTTTTGGTATCAACTTAGAATGAAAGGCCTTGGCATAATTGTTGCTCTCTGTGGCTCTGGTCCTTTATTCCTTCAGTATGCTACAACAGAAATGATCTTTCTAAAGCATAACTCTGATTACACTCTCATCATGTTACTGTCTTGATTAATTCTAGTGGTTCCTCATCGCTTACAGGATAAAACTTTTCCACCAGCAGTCAAGAGCCCCTAGTTGCCTTCCTGACTGCCTTTCCCACTTGCCTCCTCCTCACACTAAATCTTACTTCTCATTCATATTAGCAACACAAAACACAAATATGGGATTAATGTAATAAAATGTAGGCATGGAGTTATATTAAAAATCTTAAGAGGGGCTGGGATTGTGGCTCAGTGGTAGAGCGCCTGCCTCGCGTGCGTGAGGCACTGGGTTCGATCCTCAGCACCACATAAAAATAAATAAAATACAGATATCGTGTCCATCTACAACTAAAAAAAAATTTTTTTTTAAATCTTAAGATATATAAAGTTAATATAAAAGATGTAAACCCAGGTAGCATTAAACATACATGCCAAGCTCTACACTGAGTGACTTCACATTTATTTTAATTTCTTTCCAACAATACAAATATCTATATCATTAACTCTGATAATACATGATGAACTTTAAAAATTGGGGCAAATTTAGCATGTGCAAGACTCTGGGTTCAAATAAATTTAATTTAATTTAAATAATTAGAGCAATTACAGAAAAGCAAATGTCTCCCCAAACTTACAAAACATACAAAGAACTCTTAAAATTCAACAGTAAGGGGACTGGGATTGTGGCGCAGTGGTAGCGTGCTCGCCTAGCACGCGTGAGGCACTGGGTTCGATCCTCAGCACCACATAAAAACAAAGATATTCTCTCCACCTACAACTAAAAAAATAAATAAATATTTAAAAAAAATTCAACAGTAAGAAAGCAAACAACCTAATTTAGAAAATGGACCAAAGGTTTTAAAAGATGCCTTACCTATGCAAATAAGTATATGAAAAGCAGTTCCATGTTACATGTCATCAGAGAAATGCAAATTAAAGCAACAACATACCACTGCACATCCATAGAATAGCCAAAACCCAGAACACTGACACCACCGAATGCTGACGAGGATGTGAAGCAATAGAAAATCTCACTGCTGGTGGGAATGCAAAGTGGCAGCACCACTGTAAACAATTTACCAGTTCTTATAAGACTGAAGACATTTTTCCTCCCAGTACTAGGGATTGAACTCAGAACCTGACATTTGTTAGGCAAGCACTCTACCATTGAACTTAGCTAGGCTCCAGCCTTTTTTATTTTTACTTTGAGACAAAGTCTCATTAAGTTGTCCAAGTTGACCTTGAATATGAGATCTTCCTGCGTCAGCCTCCCAAATAGCTGGGATTATAGCCATGTGCACCACCATCTCCAGCAAAACTAAACATACTCCAGCACTTATGCTCTTTGGAAAACTTATGTCCACACAAACCCTGGCACACAGATGTTTACGTATTTACAGCAGCTTTATTCATAATTACCAAAACTTGGAAGCAACTAAGATGTCCTTTACTAAGCAAATAGATGAACTGGTACATCCAAAAAATGGGATATTATTCAACACTAAAAAAATTTGAATTCTCAAGCCATGAAAAATATGAAGGGGGGCTGGAGTTGTAGCTCAGTGGTAGAGCACTTGCCTGGCACGCGTGAGGCACTGGGTTCGATCCTAGCACCACATAAAAACAAATAAATGCATTAAATCCATATACAACTAAAAAAAATTTTTTTAAAGATATGGAGGACACATAAGTGTATATTACTAAAGGAAACAAGCCCATCTGAAAAGGCTACATACTGTACAATTTCAACTATATGGGACTGGGGATGTAGCTCAGTAGTAGAGCACTTGCCTAGCATGTGCAAGGCCCTGGGTTCAATCCCCAATACCACAAAAACTAAACTAAAAAGCAATCAACTAACTATATAACATTCTGGAAAAGGTAAAACTGTGAAGATAATAAAAAGATGCGGGTAGAAATGAATAAATAGAGCACCAGAGATGTTTAGAGCAGTGAAAACATCCTATAGGCTACTATAATGGTAGATACACGATATAAATTTGTCCAAACCCATAGAATATATATTACCAAGAGTGATCTCAATCTCAACTATGGACTTTGAGCAATAATGATGCATCAGTTCATCAAGCACACACAAAAAAATACCACTTTGGTGAGGATGCTACATATTTGTGGGGAAAGGAGTATATAAGAAATCTCTGTACTTCTTGCTGTGAACATAACACTGTTCTTAAAGTTCTTTTAAATTTAAAATTCTAAAACATTCATAAAATATTCTCCTCAAAGTGCCTCTCTACCCCAAATATAAAAACTACTAAGAATGTTACATTTCTTTTCAGACTTTTTGATATATATAAATACATTTTTAAAGAATAAGCATTTAAGCCGGGCATGGTGGCACAAGCCCATAATCCCAGCACTTTGGGAGGCTGGGACAGGAGAATTGTGAGTTCAAAGCCAGCCTCAGCAACAGCGAGGCGCTAAGCAACTCAATGAGACCCTGTCTCTACATAAAACACAAAATAGGGCTGGGGATGTGGCTCAGTGGTTGAGTGGCCCTGAGTTCAATCTCTACTACAAGAAAGAAAGAAAGAAACAGGGAAAGAGAGAAGGGGTGGGGGAGAAAGAAAGAAAGAAAAAAAGAAAGAAAGAAAGAAAGAAAGAAAGAAAGAAAGAAAGAAAGAAAGAAAGAAAGAAAGAAAGAAAGAAAGAATATGCATTTAAACCAGGCACACTGGCGCACGCCTATAATCCCAGCACTTTGGGAGGCTGAGACAGGAGAGTTCATGAGTTTAAAGCCGGCCTCAGGAGGCTGAGGCAGGAGGATTGAGTTTAAAGCCAGTGTCAGCAACTTAGCAAGGCCCTAAACAACTCAGTGAGACCCTGTCTCAACATAAAGTATCAAAAAATGCTGAGGATATGGCTCAGTGGTTGAATACCCCTGGGTTCAATTCGTGGCCACCAAAAAAAAAAAAAGCAGCAGCATTTATATGTTTTTATATTTATGCATGTGTGTGTGCACACATTAGTAGCAGACACTGTTATTTGCTTATCCATTCCCTATCCCACCCTTGCTGATGAATCCAATGTGTTTGTAGCAGTAATAGGTCAACTCCAGAAGATGAATGTTTCAGTCACAAGTATCCTGTTTCTCACTGTCAGTCATTGGCTCTCTCAAGGTCCCTTATAGCTAATTGGCTACATGATCATTTCTGAGCAATAAAATATAAGGGCATATTTACTAAGATGAGAATAAAAAAGAGTCTAATGGATGACATTGTTTAGTTGATGCCCATTCCTGGACAGCCTACTGCCTTTGAACTTCTTGTAAGTAAACAAACAAACAAATAGCCTTAGAGTAAGCCTTGTGCTAATCATGTATTCTGTTACTTGAAGCAAGTAGTGTACTGATAAGCCAGCTCTGGGAGGGAGATTTGTAGTGTTTGCTAATTTGGTTGATGTGAGTACTCAAAACACTCTCACCATGGCCAGCAAACAGCCTCTCAATAAACCTCTCAAACAGCCAACATTAAGTCTAACTGCAGAGTTGGGAAGAAGAATGTACATTTGGCTCTCAAAAGCCCTGAGCTCTCTCAAGCTTGTGAGCCAGATCTAGCACATCACTGCTTTAAGCCAAATAAGTGCTAGCTGATGCACTATTATCTTGTATTGCTTTTTACTTGACAACACAGGTACATTTCTGTGTTAATATTAAATGTAGGGGCTGGGACTATAGCTCAGTGGTAGAGCGCTTGCCTAGCATGCGTGAGGCACTGGGTTCGAGCCTCAGCACCACATATAAATAATAAATGAATAAAATTAAAAATCCATCAACAACTAAAAATATTTTTAAAAAAATATTAAATGTAATATATTTTATTGCTGTTTTGCAACCTATTTTATGAATGCCCATTATTTTTTAGTTAAAAACAAAAATAATAAGGAGACATGGTGGCACATACCTGTAATCCCAGCAACTCAGGAGTTTGAGGCAGGAAGATTGTGAGTTCAAGGCCTGCCTCAGCAATTTAGCCAGGCCCTAAATAATTTAGGGAGACCCCATCACAAAATAAAAAATAAAAAGGGTTGAGGATGTGGCTCAGTGGTACTGGTTTCAAATACCCAGTACCAAAAAAGAAAAAAAAACAAAACTCTATCTTTGTAGGCACATCCCGCATAGTTTTCTTTTTAAAATCCTGAAATGAAAATTGGTGAATAAAAGGAAAAACATGGAAAACCAAATCTAGTATAATCATCTGTCCTTATGTTAAAAAATATTGGAAATAGACATAATTTTAGTGCCGATATTAAACAATTCTGGGACAAAGCAAAAATAACTTGGGTGCTGGCAACAGGGAATACTTGTTTATAAGACTGTAAACTTGCCAAAGAGATTACTGATTTGAACAGTTATAGTTTGGATCTTAAATGTCCCCAAAAGGCCCATGTGTTAAATAAAGGCTTAGTCCCCACTTTACCACTATTAGAAAGTAGTGAAAATTTAAAGAGGTAGGACTTCCAGTCATTATGGGGATGCCCCTGAAGAGGATACTGAGACCCTAGTCCCTCTTTCTTCATCTTTCTCTCTTTTTGTTCTCAGTCTGACCATGAGATGAGAGGTTTTGCTCTGCCACATGCTGCCAACGTGATATACCACCTTACCATAGGCCCAAAGCATCAGCACCAATCAGTCATGGAGTGGAACCTCCAAAACTGAGCCAAAATTGACCTTTGGGTTTTATAAACTGATGCTCCCAGGTATTGTTTACAGTGACAGCAAGCTAAATAACACAAAGACTAACCATTTACTTATCAAGACATTGCTTAAAACTACTACCTTGCTGTGCCAACCAATGTAAACTATTATTTTATAAATGTGCCAATTCTAATCACTCTCTGATTTGCAAGACCTTCCCTAAAATTATTCAGCCCATGTACTACATAAAAGTAACTAGCTCTTGGCCTGGGGTTGTAGCTCAGTTGACAGAGTGCTTGCCTAGCACATATGAGGCACTGGGTTCGATCCTCAGTACCATATAAAAATAAAATAAATAAAAATAACTGACTCTAGTTTTCCATCTTTTTTGGGGAGAGGGGGGTGGCACCGGGTATTTAACCCAGGGGTGCTTAATCACTGAGCCACATCTCAAGCCCTTTTTATTTTTTATTTTTAGACAGTGTCTCACTAAATTTCTTAGGGTCTCACTAAGTTACCGAGGCTGGCTTTGAACTTGCAATCATCCTGCCTCAGCTTTCAGAGCCACTGGAATTATAAGCATGTGCCACCATGCCCAGTTAGTTTTCCATCTTGAGACACTACTAAGGTTCCAAATGGTATACTTTCTTACTTTAGTAAGTCTAATAAACTTAACTTTGCTTGATCAACAATTTTTATGATAAGTTTTTTAAAAAAATATTTTTTAGTTGTTGATGGACCTTTATTTATTTGTATGTGGTGCTCAGGATAAAACCCAGTGCCTCACACATGCTAGGCAAGTGCTCTACCACTGAGCTACAACCCCAGCCCTATGATGAGCTTTTTTTTTTTTTTTTTTTTTAATTTTTTTTTAGTTGTAGATGAACACAATGTCTTTATTGCTTTGTACGTGGTGCTGAGGATCGAACCCAGGGCCTCATGCATGCGAGGCAAGCGCTCTACCACTGAGCTACAATCCCAGCCCCCTATGATGAGCTTTTAAGGTGTAACTATTTGACAGAAAGTTTTAATTATTTATACCTACTAGCAGGTTACCTTCCAGGAAGAGTGTTTAAAGTATCAACATTGTATGAGAGTGTTTCCTTCCTTTGGCTTTTGCTGGCACTATATTATTTTTCCAGTATTACAACTTCCAATTCAACAGGCCAAAAAGTGATATATCATTGTTATAGTGTTCTTTTAATTTGCATTTACCTGATGATTAATGAAGTTTAGTAACATATAAATAACATTTATGTAAATGCATTTACATTTATGTAACTGCAAGTCCAAAACCACTACTACATCACACTGCCAAGAGAAATTATAAAGGAGAATTGTGCCATGCCTAAGAATTTAACTTATGCCGGGTGCGGTGGCACACACCTGTAATCCCAGCGGCTTAGGAGGCTGAGGCAGGAGGATCACGAGTTCAAAGCCAGCCTCAGCAAAAGTGAGGCGGTAAGCAACTCAGTGAGACCCTGTCTCTAAATAAATTACAAAATAGGGCTGGGGATGTGGCTCAGTGGTTGAGTGCCCCTGAGTTCAATCCCTGGTTCCCCACCCCCCCGAATTTAACTTATACCCTTATAAGGAATAATTATAATGCTCTCGTCAATTCTTTCCTGGCAAGGTTGCATCCTTTAAATAAGCACATTGTTAAGTATTGAGCCTAAATGTTATTATTCCTAGTAGACTCAGAGAGAGAACAATTTGAAAACACCAAAGTTAAGGAGTGAGAGTGAGGGCAATGATGAAATGAAGGAACTAAAATTGGTATGTATAGCAACGTAATTACTCCAACATGAGCAATGGCGGGCATTTTTACAAATTATGGGCAATAGGAAAGCCTCTCTCTTCTGACTTGTAAGTTTAGACTAACATGTGCCAATATTTATCCTTAAATGATGCAAATACGTATTTCTAATTCAAAAGTTACCCACCCAATGAACTTTCAAAATAATAAATAGGGGCAAATAGGGGCTTGGGATGTAGCTCAGTGGTACAGCACTTGCCTAGCATGGGCAAGGCCCTGGTTTGATCCCCAGCACAGAAAATAAATGAATAAGAAAGAAAAAGAAAGAAAGGAAGGAAGGAAGAAAGGTATATAAGTTATAAGCTATATAAGTTCAGAAGGTTTATTATAAATAAAAAGATAAAAGACAAATTTGAGGGCTTATGTATCGTAATATGAATGGGAAAACAAAAAATAAAGTTAGAATCTGCATTTTTTTTTTTGGTACCGGGGATTGAACTCAGGGGTACTGGACCACTGAGCCACATCCCCAGCCCTATTTTGTGTTTTATGTAGAGACAGGGTCTCGCTGAGTTGCTTAGCGCCTCGCCATTGCTGAGGCTGGCTTTGAACTCGCGATTCTCCTGTCTCAGCCTCCCTAAGTGCTGGGATTACAGGTGTGTGTCACTGCGCCCGGCTAGAATCTGAGAGGTTTTTGGTTTTTTTGATACCAGGGATTGAACTTAGGGGTACTTGACCACTGAGCCACATCCCCAGCTCTATTTTGTGTTTTATGTAGAGACAGGGTCTCACTGAGTTGCTTAGCACCTCGCCATTGCTGAGGCTGGCTTTGAACTCTCGATTCTCCTGTCTCAGCCTCCCAAAGTGCCGGAATTACAGGTGTGTGCCACCGCACCCAGCTTGCATTTTGCATTTTATTGCTGTAAAACAACCTAGTTATTCTAGCCGTTTTTAACCAAAAAAAATATTTTTTAAAGGGCCTGAAGGGGCTGGGAATGTAACTCAGGTGTAGAACACTTGCCTAGCATGCACAAGGCCCTGTACACATACACGCAAAAATTGTTTTACGAAACCAGGCACGGTGGCTCAAGCCTGTAATCCCAGCACTTTGGGAGGCTGAGACAGGAGAATCGCGAGTTCAAAGCCAGCCTCAGCAACGGCGAGGCGCTAAGCAACTCAGTGAGACCCTCTCTCTACATAAAAAAAACACAAAATAGGGCTGGGGATGTGGCTCAGTGGTCAAGTGCCCCTGAGTTCAATCCTCAGTACCAAAAAAAGAAAATTGTTTTACAAAATTGAATTATTGATGATAATCATTATTTATTGTTGTATTCCTTTTTGTTACTTTTAACTATTTCTTGCCTTTAAATAAAATGATTTATGTTTGTATCTCATCTCCTCCAATAATTCTTCATTATGTCTGAATAATCAGACTGTTAAGACTTCTTGGGGCTGGGGTTGTGGCTCAGTGGTAGAGCACTTGCCTAGCATGTGTGAGGCACTGGGTTCATTTCTCAGCACTGCATATAAATAAATAAAATAAAGGTCCATTGACAACTAAAAAAATATTTTTTTAAAAAAAGGGTTTTTTGGGGGGGATGGAGTACCAGGGATTGAACATAGGGGCACTTGACCACTAAGCCACATCCCCAGCTCTATTTTGTACTTTATTTAGAGACTGGATCTCACTGAGTTGTTTAGGACCTTGCTAAGTTGCTGAGGCTGGCTTTGAACTTGCGATTCTCCTGCCTCAGCCTCCCAAACTGCTGGGATTACAGGCATGCACCACCTCACCCGGCTTTAAGATTTCTTATAAATGAAGTATCTGTGAATTTACTGGAATAGCCACCAAATTCAGCCAAGGACTTGGTCCCTCAACTTATGAAAAAAAAATAGAAAAATCAGGCTTATTTGACATTATCCAAACTTTAAGTAACTTAAAACTGTTGTGAAAACTCTATCAAATTTAGAATAAAAATAAAATTATTAACTTATTTTTTGACTGAAAACTTCTTATATGCCAGCTATCAATTTAATATCATTGCTCTGTTGTAAAGCTAGGCCTTTTTGCCCTGATTGGTAATACTAGCAATGGACCTATTTATTTATTTATTTGTTTGCCAACAGATGAAACATTATGGTTCATCAGCAGAGGGCACTAGAGTGACACTGCTTGGCACAGGTGCAGGAACACACTTCCTGAAGGCTCCAGCTCTCTATTTTTGTTCTTCAACACAGTAGTAGCCCAACAGAGTCTCCACCTGTGCTCCCTTTCCTTTAGGCTACATTAGACCATGTCCAGCCCACCTACACCTGCTGGCCTCTTCCACAGACTAACCCAGGCTGCTGCTTCCCTCTAGCATGGATGAACCACACAGTTTTACAGAGGCTTTTAGCAAGTGTCTTCACCATTGAAGTCTGTGTGGCTGTGTAGTAGGCTTGTTCATTTGATGAGATCTGAATCTCAGCCTTAGGATGGTAGTAGGTGAGAGGAGCTCTTTTCATCCTCAGTTCCTTTATTGTTCATTCTTCCTTGGCCCAGAGGTAGTAGCCCTTTTCTGCACTTGCCACTTCTAGATTCCTTAGCATCCTCGTTTATTTGCTCTCTTTTAGAGTTTATCTCCTTCCTACTAATTAATAATTTCTTTTAGCAGTACTGGGGGTTGAGCCCAGAGGTACTCTAGCACTGAGTTTTAAACCTAACTCTTACTTCATATTTAAATTTTGAGACAGCCTTGAACTTGTGATCCTCTGCCTCAGCATTCCAAGTAATTGAGATAACTAGCATGCTCATTATTCCACCAAGTTTGGCAATAATTTTTATATTAATTTTCCCTATTCAAAAACCAATATGGCCAGGTACACTATGGTCCCAGCTACTCAGGACATGGGGGCAAGAGCATTGCTTGAATCCAGAAGTTCAAAGACAGTCTGGGCAACATACTGAGACCCTCTCATAAAAACAAACAAAAACAAAACAAAACAAAAAATTTGATGTGGTTTGTTTCCTGAGTGGTCCCTGAATGACATATCTTAAAAATACACTTTTATTCATGTATAAGTTATGAACAATAACTTTGCTACAATAATTATCTTTAAATATATTTTATTTCACTGGGAGTGGTGGTGCATGCTTGTAATCCCAGCAGCTCTGGAGGCTGAGGCAGGAGGGTTGTGAGTTCAAAGCCAGCCTCAGCAACGGTGAGGTGAGGTGCATGTGTGTGTGTGTGTGTGTGTGTGTGTGTGTGTATAAAATTTCTAGGTTAAGTTGCAATAACTTTGTCAATCAGGGACATTGTAATACACTCTCGTGTGCAAATCATAGAATCTTGGAGTCTCCTTCCTGTTCAGATGTATTACATCCTTATAAGTTAGTTTTTGACCACATTCTTATATATTATTTTTTTGTTATACCTCAGGAAAGAGTTCTCCTATCTTCTACTCTGATAGTGTTCTGAAATTTTTCATCTTAAAGGAGAAGACTCAGGGAAAAATAGCTCTTGAGGCCAATTAAAAATACCCATATCAGCCGGGCGCGGTGGCGCAAGCCTGTAATCCCAGCACTTAGGGAGGCTGAGACAAGAGAATCCCGAGTTCAAAGCCAGCCTCAGCAACAGCAAGGCGCTAAGCAACTCAGTGAGACCCTGTTTCTACATTAAACCACAAAATTGGACTGGGGACCACTGTGGCTCAGTGGTCAAGTGCCCCTGAGTTCAATCTCCAGTACCAAAAAATAATAATAATAATGCCCATATCATGGAGCTGGGGTTGTGGCTCAGTGGTAGAGCACTTGCCTAACATGTGTGAGGCACTGGGTTCGATTCTCAGCACCACATATAAATAAATAAAATAAAGGTCCATCGACAACTAATAAAAATACTAAAAAAAAAATACCCATATTAGTGTGGCCAACAGTAATACTACAGCAAAACTCAAGGGCGTTGGTGTTTAGAATTGTTTTTCTCAAATGAAGATACTTAGTCATCCTTGAATTACTGGAAAACTCAACTAACTAGAAACCACAAGATCAGAAGGAAACTTGTTCCACATATGACATACAGATCAAAAAGATGACTATACAAAGTGGATAGCTTCCACTCAAGAAACAAGATCTAGATGATTGAAATCATAGATTGTCAGGCTTTAATCAGCATGTTTTTGTTCTTTATTCTACAAGTTTGTTTTTTTTTAAACTGGGGAATGAACCCTGAGGTACTTTACCACCTAGCTACATCCTTCCATTTTTATTTTGATTTTGAGATATGGTCTCACTTAGTCACCCAGGCTGGCCTTGACCTTGCAATCTTCCCACCTCAGCCTCTCAAGTCACTGGGATTGTAAGAATTCACTACCATGCCTGGCTTCATCCATTTTCTTTCCTCTTGGTTGCTTTAAAGTTTGAATTAACTCTGATTATCTATAAGGTCCCTATCCTTAATAATGTTTTTGCAATCTTAGCCACTCCTTCACTAAAAGTCCAGTGTTGGGCCACAGTTTTCTTGTAATATGGCTGAAAAACAAAATCAGACAAATTATTGAGTTTATATTTTCTTTTCAATTGGGTGCTTGCATTTCCCTTTTATTAATTCTTTGTAATAAATCAGTGGTTTTCTGGGTAATTGGATTCATTCACTAAGTAAATGTTAAATAATACAGCAGATCTGATAGCTAGAAATATAAAATACCCTATCATGTTTCACTCCCAGAGACAATCCTCAGACACTTTGTAATAAAAAATTTGACTAAAGGCTGGGGTTGTGTCTCAGTGGTGGAGCGCTTGCCTCGCATGTGTGAGGCACTGGGTTCGATCCTCAGCACCACATAAAAAGATATTGTGTCCATCTACAAAAAATATTAAAAAAAAAATTTGACTGAACTTTGTCCCCCATTCTTGGGAGGCTATTTCTAAACCCTTAGAATTTCCTAAGTGATAGGAATGTTTGTTATTTACCCTGGTACCTCAAAGGCACCTGACAGTAAAGTGATTCTGATGGGAGCTGGCCATGCCTGGAAGACCAACTATGTGATTAGAGTATTGGTGCTGTGAGCCATGTGATCTCAGCCTGACCTCTGAAGAGAAGGGGCTGGAGATTGAAGTCAACCACATGGATAATTAAATCAATCCTGTCAATGTGACAAAATTGAGATTTTGGTTTTTTGGGGTTTTTTTTTCAAACTCTGCACACTGAAGTTCGAGTGAGATTCCTTGATTGGCAATACTCTGATTGTCTTCACGCTTTGATGCTGGGTGGGTAACACATCCAATGGGAACTTTGCATTTTAATATCTTCCAGAGTTCACCCTATATGTCCAAGTCTTTTGGCTAGTTCTACATTTTATTGTGTGCTGGGCACAGTGGGACATGCCTGTAATCCCAGTGGCTTGGAAGGTTGAGGCATGAGAATCGAGAGTTCAGAGCCAGCCTCAGCAACTCAGCAAGGCCCTGTCTCTAAATAAAATATAAAAAGGGCTGGGGGTGTGGCTCAGTGGTTAAGCATCCCTGGGTTCAAGTCCTAGAACCAAAAAGTAAAAAAAAAAATTTAATTGAATGGTATGTGTGTGTGTAATTTAACTCAGGGGCACTTTACCACTGAGCTACATCCCTACCCCTTTTTTATGTCTTGTTTTTAGACAGAGTCTCTCTAAGTTGCTGAGGCTAGCCTTGAACTTGCCATCCTCCTACATCAGCCTCCCAAGTTGAATTTGTATGCTATTGCTGTAAAAAACTATAATAAGTATAGCACTTATAGTGAATTCTATGAATCTTTCTAGTAAATTATCAAACCTGAGGGTCACCACTGAATTTGTAACCAACTGGTCATAAATGAGGGTCATCCTGGGGACCCTGAAATTTGTGGCTAGTTTCTAAAATATGAGCAGTTTTAAGGAAGACTATGCTCTCAGACTTTGCAGTTTGACAAATTCACTGTAGAAAATTTTTGTAGGAGTTAGCCTTTGCAACCAATAGAAAGGGAACTTGGGAAAAATTTTAAAACAGATGGGGTATATGGGTATATTGAAAGATGATTTCACTTTTACAGATCTTATGAGAAAGACACAGTAGTTGGCTTAAATTGAAGCATGTTTGCTTTAGGGATTCCTAGTAATATCTATCACAAACTTCATTCCTTGACATTTCTGTAATGTTGAAAAACATTATCTTACCATTTGACAACTCCTTAGGGATATTATCTACAAAAGCATCACTGGGCTAGGCACAATAGTGCACATCCTAGTGACGTGGGAGGCTGAGGCAGAAGGATTTCAAGTTTCAGGGCAGTCTGGGAAACTTAGCAAGAACTTGTCCCAAAATTTAAAAAAATAAATGAAAAGGGGTGGGGGACTTGGAATGTAGCTTAGTGGTAGAATATCCCTAGATTCAAACACCAGTACTAAATAACAACAATAACAACAAATCGGGGCTGGGGTTATGGTGCAGTGGTAGCATGCTCGTTTAGCACGCGGGAGGCACTGGGTTTGATCCTCAGCACCACATAAAAATAAAAAAATAAAGATATCCTGTCCACCTACAACTAAAAAATAAATATTAAAAAAAAAAACCAAATCACGGGTTGTCCCCTTGTACCTAGTGCTATATTAGTGACACAAAAATGGACTGCTACCAACAGATAGGACAGAGATATGAAATCTTGGTAAACTAATGTCTGCTTTCAGAATAAGCCCCGATATCATGTGGAGTTCATTTTTTGCCCACAAATTTCCCTTCCCAGAAAAAAAAATTAATAATTTAATTCAATAAGGAGGAAAATTGGGCCTTGATTTGAACTTTAAAACATTAAAAATTGAAGGGAAGCCGGGTGTGGTGGCACATGTCTGTAATCCCAGCGGCTTGGGAGGCTGAGGCAGGAGGATCGCGAGTTCAAAGCCAGCCTCAGCAAAAGTGAGGTGCTAAGCAACTCAGTGAGACCCTGTCTCTACATAAAACACAAAATAGGGCTGAGGATGTGGCTCAGGGGTCAAGTACCGCTGAGTTCAATCCCTGGTACCAAAAAAAAAAAATTGAAGAGGGGTTTTAGACTGCTTTCTTCTATACCCAAATCTCTTTATTGTAGCCTTCTTAAAAGACCTGAGAAGCAGAGGTAATGCTACATGCTACGGTTCAAAAAAGAGTAAAACGCAATGATGTGTGTAAGGCCAGGGAACTCCTCACTCAGGAATTTCATGAAATTGGACAATGTTTCCAAATAGGCAAATATTAGCTAGAACATTGGTTTCTTTTCTTTTCTTTTGGTACCAGGGATTGAACACAGGGGTATTGACCACTGAGCCACATCCCCAGCCCTATTTTGTGTTTTATTTAGAGACAGGGTCTCATGGAGTTGCTTAGTGCCTCGCCATTGCTGAGGCCGGCTTTGAATTCGCAATTCTCCTGTCTCAGCCTCCCAAAGTGCTGGGATTACAGGCAAGCACCATCACGCCCGGCTAAGAGATTTTTTCTTCTTTTTTAAATAGAAAATCAGGGATGGGGTTGTGGCTCAGTGTAGAGCACTTGCCTAGCATGTGTGAGGCACTGGGTTTGATCCTCAGCACCACATAAAAATAAATAAATAAAATAAAAGTATTGTGTCCATCTATAACTAAAAATATTTTTTAAAAAAATACAAAATCAAAAACCAAAAGAAAACAAAAAAACAGACAGGCTGGGGATATGGCTCAGTTGGTAGAGTTCTTGCCTCTCATGCACAAGGACCTGGGTTAAATCCCCAGCACCACAGAAAAAAGAAAAAAACACAAAATCACATGAAGTTCAACTAAGTACAACAGACCCAAAGGTTACACACAGTGATTAAAGCCATGACACGAAGCAAGGATCAGTGTGTATTCTCTGGGCTGTTGCTATATACATGTCCTTTAGGGCGTTGGTGGGAGACTGTTAACTAAGGTCAACACTCTCCTGCTCACTCTTTCTTTCTTTTTAATATATATTACATTTTATTTCATTGTATTTTAATATATTATAATATATTTAAATAATATATTTAATTCATTTATTATATTTATATAATACACACTTGTTTTATCTATTATATCCATTTATATATAGTATCCTGCTCACTCTTTCCATCAGGAATAGGAATAACACAGAGACTATGCTATTTTTCCTAATTTCCTTTCTATTCCAATGACTTCATTTTCCTACTAGTAAGTTGGAAGAAGAAATGTTTTAGGATGATGGAAAGTTCTGGAAATTGAGAACTTCATGATTACACAACAATGTGAATGTACTGATTGTCACTGAACTATACGCTTAAGAATAGATAAAACTGAGCTGGGCGCGGTGGCGCAAACCTGTAATCCCAGCACCTAGGGAGGCTGAGACAGGAGAATAGCGAGTTCAAAGCCAGCCTCAGCAACGGCGAGGCACTAAGCAATTCGGTGAGACCCTGTCTCTACATAAAACACAAAAAAATAGGGCTGGGGATGTGGCTCAGTGGTCGAGTGCCCCTGAGTTCAATCCTCGGTACCACACACACACAAAAAAAGGTAAAACTGATTTCATCTCACTCCAGTCAGAATAGCAAAATATCAAGAATACAAGCAATAATAATTGTTGGCAAGGATGTGGGGGAAAAGGTACACTCATACATTGCTGGTGGGACTGCAAATTGGTGCAACCACTATGGAAAGCAGTATGGAGATACCTCAGAAAACTTGGAATGGAACCACCATTTGAGCCAGTTATCCCACTCCTTGGTTTATACCCAAAGGTCTTAAAATCAGCAAAGTACAATGATGCAGCCACATCAATGTTTATAGTAGCTCAATTCACAATAGCTAAACTATGGAACAAACCAAATGCCTTTCAACAGATGAATGAATAAAGAAAATGTGGAATATATACACAGTGGAATATTATTCAGCCTTAAAGAAGAATGAAATTATGGCATTTTCAGGTAAATAAATGGAACTGGAGAATATCATGCTAAGTAAAATAAGCCAATCCCAAAAAACCAAAGGCCGAATGTTTTCTCTGATAAGCAGATGCCGATCCATAATGGTACAGGGGGATAGGGAAGAATGAAGGAACTTTGGTTTGTATAGAGGGGAGTGAGAGAAGTGGGGGGTGTGGGGATGGGAAGGACAGTAGAATGAGACAGACATTATTATCCTATATACATGTATGAATACACTACTGGAGTGACTCTGCACCATGTACAGCCAGAAGAATGACAAGATGTGTTCCATTTGTGTACAGTATGTCAAAGTGCAATCTACTGTAAAATAAATAAATAAATTTTTAAAAAGAAAAAATAAATTCCCACTTGAACTTTATAATGATCATGGGCATATCCCCCGTGCCTTTTTTTGTAGAACTGGGGACTGAACTCAGGGTATTGTCTTACCACTGAGCTATATCTCCGGTCCTTTTTTTTTTTTTCATTAGAGTCTCACCAAGTTGATGAGGGTGGCCTCCATATTGTGAACCTCCTGCTTTAGCCTCTAAGTTCCTGGGATTATACTGCTCCTGGTCCATATTTCCCCTTTCTATCCATATACACTAGAGAGAAATTATAACTACAGTCTAAATAGTTTATGGCATTCCATCTTATACAAAGGGGAGATGTATAACTGCACTTAAGAAAATCAAATTCTATAACTCTGCAAGTCCTCAAAAAACTGTGCAAGCATTCACCAGTGATGATGTTGAATATGAAGAAAATGCTCTAAAACTACTACCAGTGTATTGCTTACTCACACTGTTAAATTACAGATTTTATGAGGAGAAGAATAAGCTTGAGTGAATGTATACAACATCAAATGATTCTGAATCCCAGAAGCCCGTATCACTGAAACACTGCAAAAACAAAACAATAATTTCCAAATCAAGTCAGTGGAAATAAAGTTACAGATTACTTTTCTCAATTCTGGATTTATATTTTCATAGTCAGGGTTTTCTTCTATCTTTATGTGTTTTAAAATTATTACTTACATCTTCCTTTAAAAACACCTATATAGTTTTCTCAGTACTGTTTGTTTTTTTTTAATATCTTTATTTTATTTATTTATTTTTATGTGGTGCTGAGGATCCAGCCCAGTGCCTCACGCATGCGAGGCAAGCGCTCTACCACTGAGCCACAATCCCAGCCTCCTGTTTATGTTTTACTTTATGGTACTGGGGATTGAACCCAGGCCCCACACATGCTAGGCAAATGCTCTACAACTGAACTATATCCCCAGTCATATATTTTTTTTTCTTTTTTTTTTTTAGAATTTTTTTCACAATACCTTTATTTATTTACTTTTATATGATACTGAGGATCATACCCAGTTCCTCACAAATGCAAGGCAAGCACTCTACCATTGAGCTACAGCCCCAGCCACCGCTTTTTATATTTTTATTTCGAGACGGGTTCTTACTAAGTTGCTGAGCCTGGCCTCAAACTTGCAATCCTCCTACCTCAGCCTCCCAAGTCACTGAGATTAGAGGCATACACCACTGCTCCTTTCTTCAACACTGTTTATAAAATATTGCCTAAATCCTGTGTGCCACAAAACTAATTTGTTGTGTATAGCTAAACTGTAATATAAATACTAAGACAACATTAAGATTTGGAAATCTTATACAAAGCTGCCTGACTGAAAAAGGTACATACAGGGTTCATAAGGAGGGAGAAGTCAGTTCTCTTCTATGAACTCAAAGAGTTCTTTATTTTGCCCTATGTTGGTACTTTTTACTTTCTCTCTCGTTTATAGATGCTTTGCACTTTGAGCTCCTATGAAGGGAAAGGATAATATCTTAGATGCTCAATAAATGTCTGGAGTTGAATATATATTTAATAGTTAAAATAAAAATGGGAAAACTACACCACCCAAACATAAATTACTAGCTAGAAGTAATCATTTATAAACATGTTTAGGCAGGAAAGAACAAGATGAATATACTAAAGAACATATAAGAATTGTACCCACAATAGAGAAATGAAAGGAAGGCAAACAGAAATCTAAGAAACAAGTACACACACACACGCGAACATATACACACATCAATAAAAGTTAAAAGTCAGCCGGGCATGGTGGCACGTGCCTGTAATCCTAGCACTTTGGGAGGCTGAGATTGGAGAATTGCGAGTTCAAAGCCAGCCTCAGCAATAAAGAGGCACTAAGCAACTCAGTGAGACCCTGTCTCTACATAAAACACAAAATAGGGCTGGGGATGTGGCTCAGTAGTTGAGTATCCCTGAGTTCAATCCTCAGTACCAAAAAATTAAATAAAAAATTAAAAATCAAGATTGCCCCGGGGCTGGGATTATGGCGCAGTGGTAGCGTGCTCGCCTAGCACGCGTGAGGCACTGGGTCGATCCTCAGCACCACATAAAAATAAAATAAAGATATTCTGTCACCTACAACTAAAAAATAAATATTAAAAAAAAAACAACCCAAACTTTAAAAAAAAAAAAAAGA